>OX596010.1:40161410-40441252 GCA_951394025.1 Heteromyza rotundicornis
CCTGAAGACGACTAACAATGTTAGCCGAAATATCGACAAAATAAATAAATTAATAAAATTGAAACAAACTGAAAAATTTGTTTTTTAAAATGTATTCACGGCCAAAGCCTACAAAAATTCTAAAATTATATATAATAAGGCCGAAAAACCCCAACAACTAACAATATGGAAGGCACGCCAGCAAGTACACACGTACCAACTTACGAGGAACTAAAACAAAAATATGGAAACAGCACGAAGAAAATCGTAAACAAACATAGACAGATCAGCAAAGGACTGAGCAATTTAAAATGCTTCATAGATTTCCTAATTAAATGCAGAAAACATCAAATAGTCCCAAACTTCATTAAAAACGCAACTAAAAATGTCCATAAAATATTTCCGACACAAAACCACAACAACAGATTACCGCCTGAAGTAGCGAAGAAAATTGAACAACAAACACGAAAATTTCAGCAGAAAATATTAAACACACTAATTACATACAAACACAAAATATTAAAAGAAAACAGACTACGAAAAGACAAAACAGATGAATACATAACCACAAAAGTGAGCAGCGAAGACGCCGAAACAATCATATTGCGCAACATAACACTAACTACGTCAGAAACTCAGGAAGTAACAGAGCGACAGAACAGAAAGTTCGAAAAACTAAGAGTGGAACAAATACAACAATTAAACATAAACAACATAACCAACGATTGGTTCGTAAACAAAACAAACAAAATTATACCGAATGATGTGCAGTGGCTACTCGCGCACGGACCGAAGTTCGCGTTACCATTGTCAAAGCAACAGTTCCCGATGTTCAATTTAATTGCTGAAGGAGAGGACTGCATACGAACGTTAGACGATAAAGAAGAACAAGATATAGCTAGAGTAAGACTAACGACATTAATATAAAGACATTTAAGAGTAACACAACCAACAGAAAGAGATAAATACATGACAAACTTAACAAAAACAGCAAGAGAATTTTTAGAAACAAATAATGACATTATTATTGTGGAATCAGACAAAGAAAAAGGACGGTAGCGATGACCAAAGCGGACTATGAACAAGGAATGCGAGCAATACTACGAGATGGATGGACATACAAAACACTGAGACGAGATCCAACAACAACATTACAACAAAAAAACAACGTTCTTGTAGAAAAGCTTTTCAAAAAAGAACTGATTACGATACAAGAAAAATACAAACTAACAATATACAATGCGACGGCCCCACGAATATACGGACTACCCAAAATCCACAAAGAAGGAATGCCACTCAGACCTATCTGTTCATCAACGAATTCGCCAGCATATAATATGTGTAAATATATTTCAAACATATTAAAACACCTGACAACAGAATCCACATACAACATTAAAGACGCGGTAGAATTCAAGAGTAAAATTAACAACAGCTACATATGTGATGATGAGTTAATGGTCTCTTTCGACGTAGTATCACTGTTTCCAAGCATTCCAGTTGATTTCGCCATACAAACAATAGAGAAGAAATGGGACTTAATAGAAAAACATACTGAGATACCCCACCAATTGTTCATGGAAATGGTTAGATTCTGTTTAAAAGAGAATAATTTTTTCAAGTACAACGACACCATTTACAATCAATTAAAATGGATGCCGATGGGTTCTCCGATATCCCCTATAATTTCCGATATAGTGATGGAGGAAATATTAGATAAATTTATGAAAAACATTGAACAAAAACCGAGACTATTAACCAAATACGTGGATGATATTTTTTGCATCGTGAAAGCGGACACAGTGGAAATTACATTGACCAGTTTAAACACTTGTCACAGACACATAAAATTCACGAAAGAAGAAGAAGACGATGGACAATTGCCATATTTAGACGCAAAAATAATAAGGAACAACAACATCATGAAAACGGATTGGTACCAAAAGCCCACTGCTTCAGGGCGCCTCATTAACTTCCACTCAAAACACCCAAAAAAGACCATAATAAATACTGCGAAAAATTTCATCAACAGGGTTCTACATATCAGCAACGACATTTTCCACACAGACAACAAACAGAAAATTAAACATATTTTACTCAAAAAAACAACAATAACACAACTGCTTAGGGAAAGCAGGGTCACGGACACCAATAATGTTAAAAAACTACTAATATACAAAGGAGTAACATATGTAGAAGGGTTCACGGAAAAATTCAAAAAAACAGACCTGTACAACAAAAACAACTTTCAACTCGCATCAAAATCTCACAACACTCTAAGAAATATCTACAGCAAAACCAAATCTAAAATTGACGACATGGACAAATCTAATCTGATCTATAAAATCACATGCAAAGGAGACGGAGCCGAAATATGCGGGAAAGTATATGTTGGAACGACAAAATCTAAACTAAGGACAAGATTATCAGCGCACAGATCAGATTTAAACAATAAGAATGACAACAAAACCGCCCCTTTTTTTTTCCAGCGGTCCCACTAACCCGCCCAACCGACCGAGGGGCACATCCGCATGACGCACGGATTTGCTGACCGAACAGCCGTAATCCGGATTACGCTGTGTAACCGATCGCGGGTAAACATATTTGGAAATTCGTTTCAGCTACAGATTAAAATCATCAGCTGATAAAACGCATATTAATACAACGCGAATTAGGTTATGAATGCAAGAGCGAATTCTTCCAAACATAACATAATATAAGATTAACGTGATAATAAACAATAGAATTAAAAGAAAATATTATGAAGCATCAGAATTCATGCGACGAATATGAATTTGATCAAATATAATTTTTGTCTACTTTACGATATTAGACTTAACAAAAATACAAAGACAAAACAATCCAAACAGTTAATTTACGCGACAAAGATTACAAATATTAATTTTAGTATTTTATTTTTTTATACGAAATATAAAAAATCAAGTACAAATAGAACAGTTAAGTAAACAGTAACGGAACGAATGTGAATTCAGCTAAAAATTTGGTTTTATTTGTATACAATATACAGTAAAAAACAAAATTCTGCTGAAATATAAGTACAAAATACTACAAAAATACAACACTTTCAAAAATCGACAATGCCGATTTTTGTGGAGTTTGGCAACCCTGTCATTTCGTTAGACCCTAAGCGGTCCAAAAACTCAAAGAGCAACAAAGGCTTAAGTGTGATCAAGTGCATTTAAAATAAAAGTTTTAGTTTTATTAAGTGAATCTGACAGGTCAAAGACAGATTACAGGCTATTAAAATCGCTACAAATACAACGAAAAGGTTCATTCTGCGCGTAATTAGAACGGCACATACTTAATATCAAAGGAATGAAAGATCTGGAACGACGGGTTGGAATATTAAAATCAATTTCCTGAAGCAAAAATGTAGAATTCAGAGAGCCATTTATCAATTTAATCAAAAATGTTACATTAAGCATTGTTCTTCTATTTTTTAGAGTAGGGATGTCCAAGAGTTTTAGACGATTTTCGTATGGAGGTAGGTTCTGATTCGGATTCCAGCGAAGGTTTCTTAAAGCAAATAATAAAAATTGTTTTTGAACCGATTCAATTCTTTCAGAGTGGCAGTTGTATTGTGGATTCCACAAGACTGATGCATATTCCAAAATTGGTCTTACAAGTGATATGTAAAGACTTTTGGTAACGAATGGGTCATTAAATTCTTTTGACCATCTTTTAATGAAACCTAGAACACCCCTCGCCTTATTCACACATAAGTCAATATGTAGATGAAAGCGAAGTTTTGGATCCATAGTAACACCCAGGTCCACAAAAGTAAAAACCTTTTCTAGATTACAGTTATTGATATGATACAGCGATGAAAGTTGGTGTCTTCTAGCAAATGTCATAAATTTACATTTTTTCAGGTTCAGTTCCATTAAGTTATTATCACACCAGATAGCTATACTGGTCAGATCTGATTGTAACAACTTATGTTGATCTAAGATGTCATAGGATAGAAACAATTTAACGTCATCAGCATACAACAGTACATTCGAATGTTTAATGACAGAAGGAAGGTCATTTATAAAAAGATTAAACAGAATAGGACCTAAGTGACTTCCTTGAGGAACTCCAGAGGTGACATCTATAGTTTTTGATGTTGATGATTCGAATAACACCTGTTTCTTCCGATTTGTCAGATACGATTCTACCCATTTTAAAATAAGATCTGGGAATCCGTATCTTTTAAGCTTTTCAATCAACAAATAATGATTAACTTTATCAAAAGCTTTACTAAAATCAGTATACATGACATCTGTTTGAAGATTCTTTGAAAATCCCTTTATTGTTAATGAAGAAAATTCCAATAAATTTGTAGATGTTGATCTACCTCTCAGAAAACCATGCTGTGAAGGAGATATTAAAGTTGTGACCGAGTGAACCAATTGCTTTGTGACAACTTGTTCAAATAACTTTGGTATTGTGCTAAGTTTAGCAATACCTCTATAGTTAGATACGAATGATTTGGTTCCACTTTTATAAAGAGGAATAATGTATGACTCTTTCCATGAATTCGGAAAATAACCTCTTTCAATAGAGGCATTAAATATATTTGAAAGTGGAATGTATAAATTTTCTGCACAATCTTTCAAAATACAGCTAAAAATATTATCTGGACCAGTACTATATGAATACTTCAACGATTTTAAGTGTTGTAAGACATCATCAGATTCTATAACAGGATTGAGAATGGAATTATAAGTGGGGATGTTATATGGATACGATGTGTTGCCATAAGTATTATCAGAATATGTCGTTTTGAAGAAGTCAGCAAACATATTTGAAATCTCAGTAGGATTGTTGGACTCACGATCATTCCATTTCATTGTAGTTGGAAAACCAGTGTTTTTCCTTTTTGAATTTACAAAGTTATAAAAAGTTTTAGAATCGTATTTCATTTTGGATTTCAAATCGTTCAAATATTCATCATAGCATTTTTTATTAAGTACTTGATATTTATGTCTCAGAAGCGAATATTTAGAATAATCTTGAAAGTTTAAAGTTCTTTTATATGTTTTAAATGCCCGAGTTTTCGAAGTTTTTAGTTTCCTCAATTCTTTTGTAAACCATACAGCACCAAGTTCATTCGAATTCTTTTTAATGTTCTTTGGAACACATATCTCGAAGATTTTGCTGAGCGTACAATTAAAAATTGATACACAGTCGTCAACATGTTCCAACTAGTTTCAGATAAGAGTTGGTTCATTTTAACAAAATTTGTATTCTTCAAGCAAAAAAATGACTTCAACGGTGTAGAAACAGGTTCTAAGTTGTTTTGAACAAATTCGAAAGATAATTCAAGTGTTGGGTGATGGTTATCTTCTGGACATGCAAAAGCATCACAGCGTTGCACTGAAAACTTCAAAGAGTCATCAACATAAATTAAATCCAAAATTCTACTATTCTTATTTTCAATCCCGTTTACTTGTTGTAAACTCATATCTGAAAATGAATCCAGAAAGTCATTTAAACAGTCACGAGAAGAATACGGAAGAAACTGGTTTGAATCGCCACAAAATTTCCAAGATATATTCGGTAAATTAAAGTCTCCAAAAACAACAATGGAATCGGCAGGTTTTACATTTGAGTAAACCAATGATATAAGCGACACATGTCTTAGATAAACGGTAATATCGGAATTCGGTGGGATATACGAGCAAGTAACGCAAATATCGATACTTAAAACTCGAATTCGTACACAAATAAATTCCAAGTCAGAGACATCTGAAAGTATGATTTCCTCAGATGAAAAAAGGTTTTTTACTGCAATGAGGACTCCACCACCAGTCCTGCATTTACGATCCCTCCGAAAAATTTGATACCCAGCACACAGAATTTCTGAATCAAAAATATTTGGTTTAAGCCAAGTTTCGGTAAATACCAAGACATTATGACTACAATCGAAATTTTTAATATAAATATCGTTCAACTTTGTATTGAGCCCTCGAACATTTTGGTACAGAAGACAAACTACATTATTCGGGATTTTATTTAGTTTTTTTGATTAGAATTTAATTTTCTTTGAGGAAGTTGAACTGGATTTACTAGATTTGATTTTTCTTTATAAACAAATTCACGAACTAAAGTTTTATCCGGCCAAAAATTTTTATTAACAATCTCATCAAACAATTCTGCAGGAACAGATAATTTGAAAGATGAAATGTTTCTAGCGTATGAAAAGTTGAATTTAAAAGCATTTATATTATTACCGGTTTTATTGAGTTTATAATCAATATCAAATATAATATCTTCAGTTAATGTGTCTGGTGCAAATCTGGACACGAAAATAGATTTTTTAGGTTGCACAACAACAAGCCTTTTTGGGGTTCTCGTTTCTTGTACTTCCCGCAAACTATCCTTTGGAGAAATAATATTTATGGAAGGACAAACATTTTTATCAATATTTGAGATTCCATTCATATTTTTCTCAGGAGCGTCATCTACCCTTTGGACTTTGGAAACGTCAGTTCAATCGGTTGTGCGAATAAAAAATCCTCTCTCATAAAATCAATTTTTTATATCGGAAATTCTACTCTAAAAATATTGAAACAGCCCCGAGGCTTCGTGCGATAGTACAGTGACGCGTTTGCATAGGGCTCGCGACCACTTGCTTGGACACTTTTGTGAAATTAAAAACCTAACCAAAAATTTTTGCCAAATAAAATCACAATTCGAATTCGCTTCATCAACAAAAACTTTATCCCGCGCAACATATCTGCTAAAACATTACACATTCTTTATAAACAAAATATAATCAGCTGATCCACTGACAGCAAAGTCAACACAGCGTTGACGTTAAAATTTCCCTCGGAAAAAAATATCCCAAAAAACATCTGTTTGCAGCGATCAGCGAGTACACAAACCGCATCGCGCCATCTATGCGTCGCTTTTCGAATTAGGGTGACCAGAACCTTAAAAACGCGAAATTAGTACCAGTGTGACCGCTCGTCATGCAACGTACCCCTCCGTCATCAGTAGACAGTGGACGAAATGGTACAGCTCATCTGCAGCTGCAACTACAACAACAACTTTTGCAACCCCTGCAGCAAAAGCTTCCACAGCAAGACGGTGCGCAGCAACAGCTTCCGCAACAACAACAACAACCTATTCAAATTCCCTCGCCAGATATACAGTGGAGTTCCCATAGCGATACTGCACACGCAAACACAGGTAACTCTGTATCGTCAATTTCTTTGGTTGATACCCCTAGCAAATATATTGAAATCCCCGTAGGCCTTACCCCCATTCCTGACTCAAGTGAGACGAATAGCGGATTTTCTGAAATCGCTAATCGCATAACAAAGGTCGCTACTCGCTCTATTAATACAGGTCAAAAGAGCAAAATGCCGACAGTGCAGACAGGAATCAACATTTACTTCGCAAAGCGAGTACTATCGTCCCCCCCTAATGGGAATAGGCATTCCGCAAAAATTCAAAAGACGAATCCCGTTAAACCATCTCTCGAGCTTGGGCAAAATCGATATGCGATTCTTGCTGATGAAAATGATTCGGATCCCAAGCCGAAATCGCAAAAACCCCCACCTATCTACCTGCGTGAGCGAAACTCTAATTCGCTCATCAAAGATATAACTCAAAATATTGGTCCTAATAATTTCCACGTGATTTCTATTCTCAGGGGACAAGTACACGAAACAAAAATCCAAATTTACAGCGAATCCAATTATAGAAAAATTTGTTAATCTCTTTGATAAACTCAAAAAGAGCTACTACACCTACCAGCTCAAAAGTTCCAAAGGCCTCTCAGTCGTACTGAAAGGTATCGAGCCTTTCGTAGAATGCGACGAAATCAAAACTGCACTAAGCGATGAAGGCTTCCAAATAAAGTCCGTATTCAATATCCAGAATCCAAAAAAAATCCCACAACCCCTTTTTCGTGTGGAACTAGAGTTCGACTCAAAATTGCTCAAAAAAGGTGAACCCCACCCGATATACTCGCTCAGATATCTGCTACATCGCAAAATCACAATTGAAGTGCCTCACAAGCGCAGTGGACCGATTCAGTGTCATAACTGCCAAGAATACGGCCACACAAAGTCTTACTGCACTCTTCCCAGCGTGTGCGTAATTTGCGGAGACCTGCACGAAACAGGTTCGTGCACAAAAACAAAAGAGGATTCCACTATTAAAAAATGTAGTAATTGCGGTGGCAATCACACTGCTAACTATAGAGGCTGTGCAGTCTATCAAAGCTTCATAAAAAAGACGGAAAATGTGACGCAAAAACATGAAGCATGGAAAACCCAAAAATTTCCTCCGCTATCCGCTGCACAATCCTTCGCAAACCCACTTACAAAACAAGGCGTTTCCTACGCCAGTGCCTTAAAAAGCGGTCACTCTGCCACTGTGCACGCGCAACCTGCTCCTCCTAGTAGTAGCCTTGAACAAACTCTACAAATATCCATGCAAAATATGTCTCAATTTATGTCTGGTATGCAAAATATGATGCAAGAAATGATAAAGAATCAAAGTCTTTTACTACAACATCTCATGTCCAAGCCATGAATGGTTTAAAAATATCACTCTGGAATGCAAACGGCCTGTGTCATCACAAACTAGAACTTCTCGAGTTCTTGAAAGAGTCCAGCATAGACGTTATGCTAATTTCTGAAACACACTTCACTGAAAACACTTTTTCAATTTACCAGGATACAGACTCTATGACACAAAGCATCCAAGCGGAAACGCTAGAGGTGGAACCGCCATTCTCATTAAAAGTCGTATAAAACATTACGCTCTCCAGAATTATTGCACAGAATATATCCAAGCGACAAGTATTTCTCTCGATGAATACTTAAAAGGCCTAACATTAACAGCTATATACTGCCCGCCCAGACACAAAATATCTGAGCAACAATTCCAGACTTTTTTTCATTCTCTTGGACAAAAGTATCTCGTTGCCGGCGATTTCAACGCCAAACATACATATTGGGGTTCTCGCCTTATATCGCCAAAGGGCAGGCTCCTGTTGAACACTGTCAACAGACTCGGTCTTGACGTGATCTCTTCTGGCACGCCAACTTATTGGCCAACTGACAGTCGCAAAACCCCCGATGTCATTGACTTTGCAGTCTTCAAAACTGTAAAAAGGAGCCAATTGTTTATTGAATCCTCTCTAGATCTCTCATCAGATCATACGCCTACTATTATCACAATAAAGTATGCGCCAAGTTCTGAGGCCAATCCACCAGATTAACTGACCAGCAAACTCACAAACTGGCTCAAATATCGAAAGTATATAAGCTCCCACATTATCCCTAATGTGTCACTAAAAACGAAAGTTGAAATACACACAGCTGTTAGAAATTTCACACTCTTGCTTTCCCAAGCAGCTGCAGCGGCCACTCCCGCCCAAATCCCAAAAAGTTCAACTCGCAGCTATGCAAAGTGTACTCAAAAGGACATAGAGCAGTTAATAAAAAATAAAAGGAAAATACGTCGCGATTGGCAAAACAACAGATCCCCAAATCTGAAAAAACAGCTTAATGATGTCTCTCGAATTCTAAAAAAGCAGCTTGAGAGGAAATCCGAAAGAGAATTCCAGCTATTTGTTGAACGTCTCGCACCCACAAAATCAACAAACTACTCGCTCTGGCGAGCTGCAAAAAATATGAAAGAACCAATACTGACAGAACCCCCTCTAAGGCTGCCAAATGGAAACTGGGCCAGAAGCGTGCAGCTTTTGCCAACCACCTAAAAACCGTGTTCACCCCGAACACGACAGCTGGTGATATCCCAATACCAACATAATACCTCTTGTACAATCGCGATTAAAAAAAACGAACTTATGGAGGCAATAAACAAAAGCTTGGACCCGAAAAAAGCACCAGGACCGGACTTGATAACGCCAACAATGATAAAAGAACTGCCAACAGTTGCAATAACCCACTTATTGCACATATTTAACGCGATTCTTAGAACATGTCACTACCCAGATGATTGGAAACTATCTCAAGTTACAATGATTCCCAAACCTGGAAAAGATCCCAGTAATGTGACGTCATACCGGCCTATAAGTTTGCTCTCTGTAATATCGAAACTCTTCGAAAAACTTTTAATAAAATTGATTCTACCGAAAATTCTAGAAAAACAAGTGATTCCCGATCACCAGTTTGGCTTCCGCGAAAAGCATGGCACTATTGAGCAAGTGCACCGCATTGTTGACTCAATAAAAGGCACTTTCGAAAATAAACAGTATTGCTCCGCTGTTTTCCTCGATATCACCCAGGCCTTCGATAAAGTCTGGCACGAAGTACTTATTTACAAACTACAGCATATTCTTCCCGCTAATATGCACTGTCTACTCAAAAACTACCTCACGAATAGAAAATTTGTAGTAAAATACAAAAGCTTTGTCTCCCGAAAATACGAAATACTGGCCGGAGTACCACAAAGCAGTGTCCTCGCGCCCCTGCTATATATTCTCTATACTGCAGATATGCCCAAAAGTGATAGAACTCTCATAACGACTTTTGCTGATGACACTGCTATCATGTGCTCTCACTCAAACCCAGACATGGCATCTCTATACGTGCAAAAACACTTGGACATTCTAAGTAATTGGCTACATCGATGGAAAATCAAGGTCAATGAATCCAAAAGCTGTCACTTAACCTTCACTCTAAGAAGGGGCACGTGTCCTGCTCTAAAGATAAACGGCCAAGTCGTCCCTGAAAGTTCCGAAACCAAGTATCTTGGAATGCATCTCGATCGCCGACTCACATGGCATAAACATATTGAATCCAAAATCACTCAGATCAAATTAATGCAATTGGAACTAAATTGGCTAATCTCAAGGGCATCAAAGCTAAATCTCACATACAAAGTCCAAATATACAAAAGTATAATAAAACCCATATGGACATATGGAATTGAACTCTGGGACACTGCCTCTCCCTCGAACGTGGAAAAACTCCAGAGAGTCCAATCTAAAATCCTGAGACAAATTGCCAGGGCCCCTTGGTATATAAAAAATACTATCATCCACAGAGACCTGAATATACCTGCAGTAAAAGACGAAATTCCGAAATTTACCTCGAAGTACAAGCAGAAGCTCATGTTTCACCCAAACATTCTAGCTAGAAATTTACTGAGACCTCTGAATCCCTCACGTCTCAAACGAAACTAATATATTCCCCATATATTAGTTACGATAACTCTACATTGCCTAAATCAATGGATATAGGGCAAATAGTTTTAATCTGAATATTATAAAAATAATCTGAATTTCTGAATTTTTGAAAAATAATTGTTAGACCTAAGTTATTATTAGGTGATTCAATTGAATAAAATTACTATTAAAAAAAAAAAATCTACCCTCGTTTCCAAAACCGCAGGATCAGGAGAATAAAATGTAACTGGTGAAGCAAACATATCGGAAAAGGATGGAGTTGTCGAAGTTGAAATTGGCTTTGGGGCAGGTGGTAAAAGCCCAACAGAAGTATTTTGTTTCGGAGCTGTTTCATCCAAACATTTATACTTCTGAAAGTTAATTTCGTACTCCTTCAGTTTAGACTGGGCAGCTGCTAAGTCCTTTGATACCTCATTAAATCCCTTTCGGGCTTGACGTACCAATTTACAGATGTCCAGCTCTGTATCGCGGCAATCTTCGCAGGACCAACGAAGACCTTTTTTACCCTCGATCAGATCGACTACTCTACCAGTAAGGGATGCACATTTGACGTGATAAAAGATATCGCATAGCCAACAAGAGACCGTGCGTTCGTTATCGACTTTAATGGCACACTTACGGAAAGAGCAAATCATATTTAAATGCAAAATTTATAAAAAATAAAATACAAAAAGTGTAAAAAATTGTAAATTGTAACGAGACAAAATGTTGACTGGGAAAAGGCACTTTCAAATTATATTAAAACAAGTGCCTGAAAGTATGCTCTGAAAATATGATCAGTCTGAGAATGTGGAATCTATATAAAGCTGGTGACACAAGAAATGTAAAAGTGGACAGTATAAGCAAAAACAAAAGAAATTTGCAATTTTTATTGTTGTGATACTTAGCTGACAGGAATTCACGGAAATATAGCACAAAACTTTGTTATTTGCACAAAACTTATTGCACTTAGCCAGAACTTAATTATTATTTAAAAGGTTTTCAAAATAATTAACACGGTATAACTATTTAAAAATATTTATTCAAATCGCAGCAAAAAATCGTTGAACAGGGTTGCCACACAGTGGGATGCTTGCAGCCCACTATTAATTATTAATTAATTATAGCTACAAAGTTCTGATAGAATTCTATTTTTTAAATTTGTGAAGTATACTTTGTGGGTTTTTCTGTACTATTTTTCAGAACCAAAAATGCAAAAAAACTATAAAAAAATTGAATAAAAATGCTAAAAAATTCGCAAAAATAAGGGACTTGTGTGGGTTTGTGTAATTTGTCGATTTCTATGATTTCATAAAGTTTATTTGACCCAAAGCAATATATAGAAATACGTGCATGTAAAAAACATGATTTATAGAGGTTTTTTGTAAATGGTCCAGCTCACGGATTACAGTTGCTAGAGCCGAAATATTTTGAGAATCACCATGAAATAGACCAAAGTACATTTCCAGGGGGTGACCCGGGTCACTTTTTTTTCGTCCATACAACGTGAGGCGGTTTAATATACATATCCTCAAATCTGCGACGAGCTTTTTCATACACATCCACATGAGCTAGAGAGCTGAGATGAACACTGATAGAACTCCGGTGACAATGCATTATATTAAATTTTGGGGTCCATCAGAGGCGTAGGGGGCCGTGGGGGGACTCAAACCTTTTTCTTTTAAACATGCCATAACTTCCAATTCCTTCAAGGTACATTGATGAAATTTGGTAGGTGAGTTCTTATTGACAAAATGAAATTTTGTACCCTTTGGAAAGGGGGATGTGGGGCCAAAGGGGAGCGGGATGGAGCCAATTTTAAGTTCTAGCTCTCGTATTTTGTAAGCTACAAGGCTGAAATTTTTTACTTAGGTTCGCATTTGGGAAAAAGAGTAAAAAAGGGGAAAAAAGGGGGAAAAAGGAGGGGAGAAAAAATTTTTTTTTTAAAAAAGAGGAAAATAAAAAAAGAGTAAAAAACAAGTTTTTTAAAATATAAAACTTTAACCTACTAAAAAGCTGAAAATAAATTTCCTTGAAATTAATTTCTGCAATTTCGATTTAAAATTAAGGGTTTTTGGCGGCTTCAAAATCTGCAATGATATTAGGAATAAAGTAGCCAAAAACCCTTAATTTTCAATCGAAATTGCTGAAATTAATTTCAAGAAAATTTATTTTCAGCTTTTTAGTCGGTTAAAGGGTTATATTCTAAAAAACTAGTTTTTTCCTCTTTTTTTATTATAACCCTTATATTAACTTGCTTATATATCCTCAAATCTGCGGCGAGCTTTTTCCTACACTTCTACATGAGATAGAGAGCTGAAATTTGGAACACTGATAGAACTCCGGTGACAATGCATTCTATTATTTTGGGGTCCATCAGAGGCGTAGGGGGCCGTGGGGGACTCAAACCCCTTTGTTTTAAACATGGCATAACTTCCAATTCCTTCAAGCTACAGTGATGAAGGTGGGTTCTTATTGACAAAATGAAGTTTTATACCCTTTGGAAAGGGGGGTGTGGGGGCAAAGGGGAGCGGGATGGAGCCAATTTTAAGTCCTAACTTTCGTATTTAGTAAGCTACAAGGCTGAAATTTTTTACTTAGGTTCGCATTCGGGAAAAAGAGTAAAAAAGGGGAAAAAAGGGGAAAAAGGGGGGGAAATAAATATTTAAAAAAAAAAAGAGGAAAAAACAAGTTTTTTAGAATATAACCCTTTAACCGACTAAAAAGCAGAAAATAAATTTCCTTTAAATTATTTTCAGCGATTTCGATTTAAAATTAAGGGTTTCCGGCGACTTCAAAATCTGCATTGATATTAGGAGGAAAGTATATATTCTAAAAAACTTGTTTTTACTCTTTTTTTATTTTTAAATTATTATTAACTGTATCCATATTTTTCGAAAAGTTATGTTGTGGACCTCAATTTTGCAACTCTGAATACGTGGTACTCGAGGAGCAACCTTGTTATTTTGACATTGTCGTAATTCTTTTTAACAATGGCAATGACGTATTTAAATTTTTATAAAAATGGGTCGAAAAAATGGATGAAAAATTTAAAAAAAAGGCGAAAATATGGATGAAAAATACAAAAAATGAGAAAATATGGATGAAAAATAAAAATATGGATTTATGCCTGTAAATGTTGAAAATGTGGATTTAAATATTTTATATTTAAATAAATATGTATTTATGCCTGTAAATGTTGAAAATGTGGATTTAAATATTTTATATTTAAATTTATATAAAAATTAGCCATGGACATGACAAAGTTCAAAAAAATGGTTGATAGATCGACTCCTACACTGCAAAGTGAAATGTTGTTTGTTGTTCATATACACCTAAAGTGTGTAAAACCTTGTAGACACTATTTACACACAAATTTGCGTGTATTTATAAGTAAGAAGGGTTTAAATTTAACACATTAATATGTTTACTTATAGCGCACCATAATGTAATTATAGCTCAAGAGAGTAGCTAAAAATGTGTAATATTAATCGTGTACTATGAAACGCACTAAAACGTATTCTGTGTGTAAATATAGCGCAGTTTAAAAGCGGAAAACATGTGTTTATTTAACTGTTTTTGAGAATAAAAGAAAATTATAAAAATTTCAATGACACCCGTGTATTTTGCGTCACGTGTGTACTTTCATAAGTGTGTATGTATGCCATTTGTGTGTAAACCTCACTTTTGTGTATACTGTCGATACGCATAAAGCGTGTTTTCATGTTTAGTACCACTTTTGCTACGCTTATGCTACATAAATGTTAAAAACACTTAAAGTGCTTTAAAAAACACACATGCTTGTAAATATAGCATGCTAAAAATTAGAACGTGTGTTTTTTTTATTTATCAAAATAAATACACACTTAAAAACATGTGTTGTGTGTAAGATTGCACACCAAAAGATAGGTTCACTTTGCAGTGTGTCCGATCCCATTATTATTGCTACCACAACATTTTTCCGGAACGGGGGCACCTCTAACAGCACCCCTTAATACTGCAATATTACAATTACTCAATTGTATTGAAAATGATTTTTGTTTAATTATTTGCAATTTTAGATTTTAATATGAAGACAAATCAAAGGTACGAAATAATTTGCATTGGTATCGAAGAATTAATTGCCTCCAAATAAATTGCAGAAATATGTAATTGTAACAACGTTGATAGAATCTGAAAACTAGCAATCGGCAAATAAAACGACATGGTCAACGGCCGAACGCTGGTATGTCGTCATAGAAAAATGGCAACATCCCACATATTTACATGGTGCGCAGTATGGCTACTGTTCATTCACAAACTTTATTTATATTAAAAATATTTGTTCAATCACAAGCGAACACAACCGCACTTGGAGGAATTATAAAGACAACTAAATTAAATAAACACACTTAAATTACAGAAAAAATAAGACTTAAGAAATAATTTTGTGCCATATTGAACCATTGGCCCAATGCGCGCAATCAGCACATTTCGACTCATGAGAACTTTGTTGTAACAAAGTTTCCATGAAATCGTCGAAATGTGCTGACTATCGTGGATACTCAGGTTAATTGTTGGTGGTTCAATATGGCCTTGTATGGTTCGTGAACCATATAATTATTATACAAAATTGTTCAGAATGAACATACTCCACACCTTGAGGATCTCAATTCAGGAGAATTTACATTACTTTTAACTTGACTGGATTTAGTTCCTTAACATTAAAGTGAGGATGATACTCTAAATAAAGATCTTGGCTGAGGGGTTGGTCTACTTGAACGCCGCTTGTCCCATAGGTAGTATATCACGATTCCAGCGATGACCAGAATGATGAAATAACTGACGCTGTAGTGATGGATGTCATGAGCCGGTCGATTTTGTTCTCCTGACGTGTCAAGTTTTTGATCTGCGATGCTGTCTCATTTAGTAATGAGTCGTACAGGATCGAGTTGGGAGAATAGCGAATGTCTTGATGATCTTGTTGTGGAATGTTCCACACACTTATATTTGATGACGGTTGGAACGAAAGCTTCATGGTGTTGTTTCGAATTCCTTCGGTGTAGAGCGTTACGGAATGAAATTTAAAAATGCATGTGGGCCGCAGGACAAGCAAACCACTTCCCTGTAGAGTTAATGGTCTTACCGCTTCGTTGCAAATAAGCTTCGCAGTCTGCTCCCGTGTATCCTTTAATGAAAATATCCAGGTGGTTGCTGCCTCCAGTTTAACCCAAAGTTCTGTATTGTTGTACCCTTGAAGATGACATTCGGTCAACAAGTCTCGCTTGTGGTGCAGCAAAGACATTTCACACTGACTCACATTTGATTCTCGATTGAATATTGGCCCGATTTGATTGCACATATAAGTAGTTGAATCCATCATTGTACAATCTCTCAAGTCTGATTCTGATATTGGGTAAGAGTTGTCCCTCAGCAGAGTGACCGCCAAAAACTTCGAAGTCTGTTTTGTGATAAAGTACCTGTTACCCTGTAGGATCGGAACAGGAATGATGATGAGTAACTGGAAGTGTTCATTTGCGAGAAGAGGTATCTCCATTTTGAAAAGTATTGCATTTTCAACTATTCGGGTTTTGACTGTAATGAATTTGTAGAACTGAAGAATGTTTGTTGTTGGTAGTGTGAAGGTGGACGGTACGTTGTTGCGAATAATTGACAATTGCAATTGTAGTTGATCTGGTGACATCAAATGTGGATTAATCTTGTTGTGATGTAAATCCAAAATTACATCCAACATATTCCTTTGAGCGTTTTCGTAGTTGGTTAGTATGAGGATCACATATGCGGATAGTGAATTAAAATGTAGATTTAATTGATTTCTTTGAGAATCGGTTTGCAAATAATTCCATATCGTTGACAGATCCTTATGAATCAATTTAAATTGGTTATTGACATCAGCAGTGGATTTTTTCAGTATGTTGACGGTATTGTCAGTAATAGATGTTTGGTTATTGATAAGTTGAAGCAAATCTTTCTCGTTTCTGTTAAATCGTTGAATTTCCGCCTCCATTGACTTTGCGTAGTCTTGATCAGGATACCGAATAAACCGTTGGCGATTGATCCAACAATATCAAATGGAGAACGTTGTATGCGCCTAGACTTCTGAGAATTTATTTTGAGAAGTAAATCATTTTTGTGGCTGATGAGTTCTAGCCGATGAGCCAATTCTTTGGAGAATGGTTTGCAATATGTATCATCAAACTCATTTTTATTGCATAATTTTGACATTGATGAGGAATAACTTTCTAAGCCTTCCAATTCTTGCCAGTATGTTGCTAAATTGTAGAATATAACAATGTTCCAGCTACTGCTCACAGTCTTGACGTTGCCCATATTTTCAAAGTACATTCCGATATTGTTGTTGAATGGTGTTATATGAGCATTTTCAATTAAATCATGTGGCTGTGATTTTGCTGGACTACTCATACACAACAAGACAAGCATGGCTGCTGACAACAGATTGATGCTTGTTCCATTTCGCAAAAATTGCTTTTTGTCACCATTCGTGTGGTTATTAGTTGTTACTTGCTGTGGCTCAAGTGTAGTTTCTTCAGTTGGTAGGGGCCACAGTTGATGAATTGCCCTTGTAAATGTACCCTTTTCTGTTTTTACGCTGGCCACTCTCACCAATTTATCCTTTCCTGGTATTGCGGAGATGACTCTTCCTAATTTCCATTTCAAAGGTGGTAGATTTGACTCCTTGATCAATACCAAGTCTCCTGGCTTGACTGGATTTTGTACACTTTGCCATTTTCCTTTTGATTGTAGCAAATTCAAATATTCACTTGACCAACGTTTCCAAAATTGCTTCTGTATCAACTGGATTCTTCTGTATCGTGTCAAGCAGCTTGTATCCGTGGTGATCTCAGGTTCAGCAATCGTTGTTAGTGGAGCTCCGATCAAAAAATGACCTGGAGTTAATGCCTCAAAATCGTTAGGATCTGTTGACATCGGTGTTATGGGCCTTGAGTTTAATATTGCCTCGATTTGAGCAATTACGGTTTGTAACTCTTCTGAGGTAAGAGAAGCTTCAGCTATGAATCGAACCAAATGGTATTTTGCAGATTTCACTGCAGCCTCCCATAACCCGCCAAAGTGAGGAGCTCTCGGTGGAATGTGATGTCATTCAATTTGCTGTTTTTGGCAAAAGTTAGTAAGGCTTTGTTCAAATTGTTGTGAGTGATGGAGCTCTTTCATTTCTCTAAGCTCGGATCTGACACCTACAAAATTGGTTGCATTATCGCTGTAAATTTTGGAACAAACTCCTCTTCGAGCAATGAACCGTTTTAGTGAATTTAAGAAAGCTACTGTTGTTAAGTCGCTGAGCTAGAGCTAGAGATGGACTGCCCGCGTTGTGAAACATACAAATATTGATATATATGCCTTTGCTGGACTTTTACCTCTTATTTTATAATGAATAGTAATGGGCCCACAATAATCAACACCAACAATTGAAAACGGGCGAGCAGGAGTTACTCTGTCAGCGGGAAGTTGGCCCATTAATTGATGAATACTGCGTGGCCTTGATTTAAAACATCGCATGCATTTATGAACAATGCTTGTGGCCATCCTTTTTGCGTCCAAGAAATGGCCAACAAGGCCTGCGGAGCCACATGCAAATGCTTCTTGTGAAGATCTTCCAAAATTAATTTCGAGAGAGTTTGATTCTTTGGCAGTAGAATCTGGTTTTTTGATGCTGCTGATAGATTGCTATTCTGAAGACGTCCCCCAACTCTGATGAGATTGCCATTATCTAAATATAAGCTGAGTGACGACAGATGATCCTTGGAGTCTAATTGTTTGTTGTGAGATAGATGTTTATACTGATTGTTGAAGGAGTTATTCCTTTGATTGCAGACCAACCCCAGCAGCTCAGATTCCAACTCAGATATTGTAAGTTGACCCGTCATTCGCATTCCTTTTGGACTTCTACAGTTGTTACCGAATCTGAAAATGTATGCCATTATTTTTTTAAGATAAAAGAATGAATTTTTGTGATTGATTGAGTCGATTAAACTTATGTATTCGTCGGTTCCTCTTGTTGTTACCAGAACCGTTCTTGATGACCGTCTCTCTGGCATTTCAGCAGGAGGTTTGTAGCTACTTGGAGTGATAATTTCATGTGATCTGAGGAATTCGGGACCATCAAACCATATTGTAGATGGAACCAAATTTTTTACAGAAGATCCTCTAGATAGGATATCAGCTGGGTTGTGAGATCCAGATACCTGTTTCCATTGTTGAATTCTGGAAAGTTCTTGGATCTTCGCGACTCGGTTGCCAACGTAAGTACTCCATGTATACGACGGTGAACTCAGCCATGCTAATACAGTGCTGGAGTCTGTGTAATAAATGACCTGTTCAATGTTAATTGATAATTTTTTAAGTAACCTCTCTACAACTTCAGTCATGAGTAACGCGGCACACAGTTCCAGTTTTGCAATGGTTGTAACTTTTAAAGGTGCAATGCGTGACTTTGAGCACAATAAGCTGGTCTTAATTTGTCCAAATGTATCTATTGATCGAAGATAGACACATGCACAGTAAGCAACCTCACTACTGTCTGAGAAGGCATGAAGTTCTATTACTGATGCTGCTGGTAGCAGAGTACATCGAGGAACGCAGCAGATGCTTAGATCAGTGAATTGGTTCATTAAGTTGGTCCATTGTTTTTCTAAATCTGATGGAACAGTGGCATCCCAGTCAATACCTCTTTTCCAAAGTTCTTGCAGCAATAGTTTGCCTAAAACTATCGCAGGTCCTATTAAACCCAATGGATCGAAAAGTTTAGCTAGGTCTGATAAAACCGTCCGTTTTGTCATTCTAGATCGAGTTGTCTCTAGCGAGTTGAATCTAAATATATCTTCTTGAGGGACGCAAATTAAACCCAATGTTTTGACTGCTTCATTCTGCTGAAAAGTTAATAGTTTCTCTCGATGTTCGTTTGGTATGCTACTGAGAATATTTAAGTTATTAGAACAGAACTTTCTGAGTTGAAAATTACCTTGCTCCAACAATTTTGTTAACTGAAGCAATAACCTTTCCGCTTCTTCAGGTGAATCTGAACCAGAGAGGCAATCGTCCACATACATATCAGATTTTAGAATCCTTGCAGCTTCTGGGAAGGTTCGTGCCTCTTGATCGGCTAATCATCTTGTTGCAAGAAATGGTGCCGATGAGGTTCCGTATGTAACTGTGTTCAGCTGATATGTTCGGACCTCTTCATTTGTATTTGGTCTCCAAAGAATAGATTGATACTTCCTATCCTCTGGGGCAACCAGTATTTGCCTATACATTTTTGAAATGTCAGCTGTAAAGACGAATTGGTGGGTTCTGAAACGAATCAAGATGAAAAATAAATCTGGCTGTACTGTAGGTCCCACCAACAAAATTTGATTAAGTGATTTCCCAGATGAGGTTTTTGCTCAACCGTCAAATACCACTCTGAGTTTTGTACTTGTACTGTCTGGTTTGCACTCACAATGGTGAGGTAAATAGTAGTAACTTGTAGTATCCCGATTTTTCACAATTTCCATGTGTTTGAGAGTAGTGTAGTCGTTCAAAAATTCCGTGTATTGATTGCGTAAATCTAAATTTTTTGCCAATCTTTTTTCGGTGGACTCTAGACGTTTACGAGCCATTTCCTTCGATGATCCTAGTGCCGATGGGTCTTCTTTTAACGGTAACCGGACCACGAAAGTTCCATCTTTACATCTTGTCACATGTTCAGCAAAGTGTTGCTCGCAGCGAAACTCCTACTGGCTCATTTGTTTGGAAGGTGTTTCGTAATGCTCAATTTCCCAAAATCGTTTAACTTGCTTTTCTAGTTGGGAGATTGAGGGAAGCGATTCCGTGGCAATGTTGCAACATTGCACCTGCTTCACTATTGGTGTCCTCTGTGGTATAGTCACCTTACCAGCAACAATCCAGCCCAGTTTTGTGTTTTGCAACAACGGCAGCTCTGGTGACAATGTTATTTTTCCTTCTTCAAATAACTCAAAACACAGATGTTGATTGGTGTTCGTGGCTGATAATCACTAATTTTGTTATTGCGTTTAAATTTCTGGAGAATTCCGTTGCTATGGAATAAATCGTTACTGTAGTCATAGAATTTACCTTTGTTTCATTAGCGCCTATACCAGCAATACACATGTCAGTTTTTTGTCTTTGAACCCCTAGTTCATGAGCAAACCGAGATGATATAAAATGCAACTGCGATCCAGTGTCTAGTAAAACCCTCCCTGGAAGTTGAGTTCCTGAGTTAGTACGGACGTTAACAATTGCAGTGGCTAATAACACTTGAAAGTCACTAGATAATTCGCTAGTGGAAGCTTTTAGTGCAGATGCTTGTTCCGTTTCCTTTGAATTTTCCAAATTTACCTTTTGTAAATGCAATAACGAATTGTGTTTTTTGTTGCACTTCACACAATTTCGAGAAGGACACGCCCCACAATTATGTCCATGTTTTAAGCAGTTAAGGCATAATTGCAATTGTTTAACACTTTTGATTCGTTCCTCAACTGTCAATTCAAAAACTCTTTACACTGAAAAATTTGGTGGCCCTTTGATTTACATCCAACACATACGCTATTGTGCGCACCTTGAGGATACGAAACAAAAGAGGAATGTTTCCGCTTATCTTCTTTCGTGCAGTAAGTTTCCAGAGTCTGAAATCTACACTCTAAAAACTTGAAAAAATCATTTAATGGCTGTAACCTTCTTGGGGCAGTAAGTGACTGCTCATAAATGCGTCTAGTTTCTTTATCTAATTTCTGGACTAATGTATGAAGAAGGATAGGGTCCCAACTGTCTGTGGCTTCCCCTAAATTAGATATTGACTGAATGCACTCTGTGCTAGTGTCATGCATTTTTTTTTATGCCGTTGGCCGACTCGACCTGCAGAGTCGGCAGGGACATCAATTGATTGAGGTGAGCTGTGACTAACAGTCTGGGATTATCATACCGTTCTGTCAGCAGCTCCCAAGCAGTGGCATAGTTTACGTCCGTTGCTTGCAAATGTTTGATTAAATTGTTGGGTTCACCTGTTAGATTTGCCCGCAAATAGAAAAATTTTTGGGCTGGTGCTATCGCCCGATTGTGGATGACTTGTGTATAAAAATCTTGAAAGGGCTTCAACATTAAATAATTGCCGTCAAAGACTGGCAGTGTTATTTTCGGAAGCTTGATTTCAATATCATTGTTACCTGTGTTACCTGTGTGGAAAGCTGACAGGTTTTCCTTAAGCATGATGACTACCGAATGGAAGTCAACAGTTAAGTTATGAAATTGAGTTGTTTCGTAGTTGCTGTTGCAACTAAGCTCCAAGTGTGTCTGTCGAATAACATTGTAATGCTCTTCAATTTTGTCCAACTTGTGTCGAAGGTATATCTTACTAAATTTTGAAGCCGGTTCTACTTTTACAGCTGACAGCGGCAGTGTTATTTTCGGAAGCTTGATTTCAATATCATTGTTACCTGTGTTACCTGTGTGGAAAGCTGACAGGTTTTCCTTAAGCATGATGACTACCGAATGGAAGTCAACAGTTAAGTTATGAAATTGAGTTGTTTCGTAGTTGCTGTTGCAACTAAGCTCCAAGTGTGTCTGTCGAATAACATTGTAATGCTCTTCAATTTTGTCCAACTTGTGTCGAAGGTATATCTTACTAAATTTTGAAGCCGGTTCTACTTTTACAGCTGACAGCGGCTGGTTCCTGCTGTGGTCTCATCCTCGGATTGGTCATTCTCGATTCCGCGTGCAAATTCAGCCATTGCTGCTGTGGCTTTGGCTAAATCAGCTTTTACCTTTTCTGCTGCCTTATTTTTTGTTTCATAATCACTAAGCAACTTATTCAACCTTTCACGATAATTTCCAATCACTTTATTCCCATTTTCAAAAAAATTTTCGCGAAAATATTCATGATCAGAATACTCACTAACGTTGACTTACAAAAGTTTGTGATTAGTTTCAAACAAAGCTGATAATTAATCAATTTGAACTAGTCTTTGATTACAATAATCTAGTGTTTTTCGGGACCCCGAGTCCTTCTTAAAATTTGTATATTTTTCCTCGATTTGTGTGCTAATCTTTAATTGGTCAGCAAATAGTTGCGTCTCCATTATAACTGTAAATGTAAAAACAACTAACAACTAACAATTCAAGCACACTAAAGACACTAGTGGATATATATACTTAAAGCAACACCAAATTATCACAAGTAAGGACGTAGTATAAAATACAACAAGAGTCCGGTCGCCAAATGTTCATTCACAAACTTTATTTATTTTAAAAATATTTGTTCAATCACAAGCGAACACAACCGCACTTGGAGGAATTATAAAGACAACTAAATTAAATAAAGACACTTAAATTACAGAAAAAAAAAACTTAAGAAATAATTTTGTGCCATATTGAACCATTGGCCCGATGCGCGCAATCAGCACATTTCGACTCGTGAGAACTTTGTTGCAACAAAGTTTCCATGAAATCGTCGAAATGTGCTGACTATCGTTAATTGTTGGTGGTTCAATATGGACTTGTATGGTTCGTGAACCATATAATTATTATACCAAATTGTTCAGAATTAACAGCTACTGCGCACCATCAGCAGTCAACATGGCACTTCTTATATTTGTACCTACGAATAAAAAAGCAATCAAGGAAAACAAAAGAAAGAATGAAAAATATAGCAAATAAACAGAGAACAGAAAAAACACAGCGCACACTGGGAACGCTCCATACGTTTGGTGCCAAAAAATAGAAGGAGTTCAATTTGTTGTAAGTCTAATTATTGTGTGCAAATCAAGAAAAAAACCAAAAAAAGGCGTGGACGCCTACCTCCCATACAAAAAAAAAATTCAAATCACCATAAAATGTGTTCCAAATAACATATGAACTTAAAATTTTGGTCGCGTATACTAGCAAATATGACAAGCTGAATTATCAAAAGTGGGCGTGGTGGGTTGCTTTTTTCGCCCAGCTGATGATACAAATCCCAATAAATCAACTGTAAAAATGGTATTTGAAATGTTATATGCCCAAAATTTGTAATATAATATGCGTTGAATAGGTCTACGTCGTATATGTCGAGATGAATGTTTTAAGATGAAAGCAAACATTTTATTTTATTTTTTAAACAAAAATTTTGAGTTGGTGCAGCATTAAATCGTAAAATTTAAAACAGTTGGCTAAAAGTTATTGCTGCAGCGAGTACACGCAATATTTGAACCAAATCTTTTTAAAACATTACTATTTGGATATTAGGCTATAGAACTGCATTTTTACATTTTCGAAAAAACAAAGTCGAAAAAGGTATTTTTTTGCAGCTGCGCCCCTGCGGCGTCGGTAATGTTAAGTTGGTTTTCTGTTAACTTAACATTCAGCGTCTTCTGGTAGAATTATTTTATGGTACGGAATGGATTTCAAATCGACGAGTGGTGCTTCTCTATACTCTAGTTTCTCTGCCTATACCATCAATCGCCGACAATAAAATAAAAATAAATCTAAGTTCGGCGCACACTGGGGGATGGTACTGCAAATTCACACTGGCTTCCTACGCATGTCTTTAGTTTTTTTTGTGACGTCAAATATTTAATTGTGCTATATTATTACAAATATGGGACGTTAAGCTCTTAAATGTAATGTTTATTACTTATTTTCAACAAAAGAACCGATCTAAATTAACCAACATTACAACTTTATGCATTAACCCAAATCAGCCCAGAACTTTTTTTTTTAATTAAAAAAAATTTATACGTTTGGTTATGGGGATATAAAGATCACAAATAAACTATCTGAGCTGATTCGGGTTAACCACATTTTTTTCAAAAGAATTTTAAATTAACCCTCAATTTGACTAATTTTTGACGTCAAATTTGACACCTCAATTTTTTACGCGTAACAAATATGGCGGCCGAAATTCCTAAATCTTATTTTATATTTACGAAACTTGGTTTAGGCTGGTTTTTGAGGTGGCTGATTTCGGATTTTTTAGTTATTTATGGTCGGGGAATTCACAGAGGGTTCACGGGAAAGTTCACGGTAGGGTACTTCCACTACTGTAAGTACATTAAGGTGGGTCACAAAAAAAAGTTGGAAAAGTCCACCCCTCAGTTGAAAGCTTACCTCAAAAGAAATTCAACGCAAAAAAATGGCATGCCCAAAAAACAGCCTAAATTGATTTTTCTTAATTTGATGTCCGATCGACAAGTGCGATATATCGTTGGAAAGGTTTTTTTTTTTTTTAACTACATAAAATTTATTTATTGAATCTTCTAAAATAAAAAATTAGAACTAACAATAACTTTGAACAAAATAATTAGACATTACATAACAGATTTAACATAGTACTAGTTGACCTTATCCACTGATTTGGACAACTTAATGTATGTATCAAGGCGATGTAGGCGTTGACTGGATGTCGGCATCTACAGGATGTCGGCATAGACGAACGGCTGCATCGACGAGGGTGTCCCTGAACTATCTATTCAAAGGCAATAGAATAATTTCGTTTTAGACGTAAGGGTCGGGTGGGTTTTATTAAGGTTCGAGCTAGAATATTAGGGTGCAATTTTAGCTTATCTGCATACTTTGTATTACGTTTAGGTATCTCATCAGATATTTTCGATATTTGTAAATCTCTGTGGATGTGTTCATTTTTTATAAACCATGGCGCTCCAAGTATTTGTCGCAGAATTTTTTACTGCATCCTTTGCAGTTTCTCAACATTTGATGGAGATGCTGTTCCCCAGAGCTCGATCCCATATGACCATATGGGTTTAATTATACTTTTGTATAACAGGATTTTATATGTGGTGTTGAGTTTTGATTGCTTCGAGAGAAGCCAATTTAATTCGATTTTTTTAAATTTTATTTGTGTAATTTTAGCTTCGATGTGCTTTTTCCATGTGAGTCTGCGATCGAAATGCATACCAAGATATTTGGTTTCAGTACATTGTGGTATTTCACTATTATTTATTGTAAGCATGGAGCAAGTGTCTTTCCTTAGGGTGAAGGTTATATGTGCACTCTTAGACTCGTTGACTCTAATTCTCCACTTTGATAGCCAATTCTGTAAAGTGTTCAAATGTTGTTGCACGTGTTGTGATGCCATTTTAGCGTCTGAGTGCGAGCACAATATTGCGGTGTCGTCGGCAAATGTTGCGATGAGGGTCTGATCATAAATGGGCATATCAGCTGTATAGAGTATATACAGGAGGGGTCCGAGGACGCTGCCTTGGGGTACACCGGCAAGAATATCAAATCTACGGGAAACGAAACTTTTATGTTTAACTTCAAATTTTCTATGGGTCAAGTAGTTGTCAAGCAAAATGTGCATGCTTGCGGGTAATAGTTTCAGTAGTTTGGATATCAATCCTCTATGCCATACCTTATCAAAGGCTTGGGTGATATCGAGGAATACTGCTGAGCAGTATTGCTTTTTTTCGAATGTTTTTTTGATCAATTCAACAATGCGATGAACCTGTTCAATTGTGGCGTGCTTTTCTCTAAATCCGAATTGGTGATTGGGTATTTCATCTTTAGCGAGTATTGTGGGTAACATCATTTTTATCAGAATTTTCTCAAAAAAAAAGGATAGAGAGTAAGCTTATTGGACGATATGAACTCACGTTTGTGGGGTCTTTTCCCGGTTTCGGGATCATCGTGATCTGAGACAGCTTCCAGTCAGTTGGGTAGTGACCTATTCTTAATATAGCATTGTATATGTGCAGTAAGTGAGTAACAGCAATTGATCGTAGCTCTTTCGCCATTTTAACCGTTATTAAGTCATGACCTGGAGCTTTTTTTGGGTTCAAATTGGCAATATCATCCATAAGTTCTTTTCTTCTGATGAGTAGTGGGTTATAGTTTGGCCTGATTGCGAGCTGTGGTAACGGGTAATTTGCAGTTGGGGGGTTAGGAGTAAATACATTTTGTAGGTGACTTGCAAAAGCAGTGCCTTTTTCGGCATCACTTCTCGCCCAGTCTCCGTTGGGTAAACGAATTGGCGATTCTGCAATTATGGGTCGTTTTAAATTTTTTGTGGCACGCCAAAGAGAGTAATTTGTTGAGCTCGTCGGTGTAAGCTTTTCCATGAATTGATGCAGATCATTCTCGTTTTTCGCCCTCAGTTCATTTTGTAGTTTTCGTGTAATGAGGGTCAGCTTTTTTTTTAGATAGGGTGATCTGAACTTTTGCCAATCACGCCTTATTGATCTCTTTTCTGTTAAGAGCGCAGCTATATTTTGTGGCACAAATTTCTTTTTTTGGGTAGTGTTATTTATTTTTGGGGTCGCTGCCAGTGCGTTTGTAAGCAGAAGGGTAAAGTTACGCACTGACACTTTCAGTTGCTCCTCAGTTTTCAGTGACACATGTAGGGTAATGTGTGAACTTATATATTTTCTGAATTTAAGCCAATTCGTATGGATACTGGTGAGTTTGTCGGGTGGGTTGACTTCTGAATTTGTCGCATATTTTACTGTGATAATAGTGGGTGTGTGATCAGAGTTCCACTGAAGACTCAATGGTTAGTTGAGTTCGTTTAAGGTTCTTGATTACTGCAAAATCAATAACATCTGGAATTGTGCGTCTGTCTGATGGCCAGTATGTTGGCGTGCCTGACGAAACCACATCAAGGCCGAGTTTGCTGGTAGTATTCCATAGTAGTCTTCCTTTGGATGAAATCAGACGAGAGCCCCAATAAGTGTGTTTGGCATTAAAATCTCCAGCTACGAGAAATTTTGGGCCAAGGGTTGCAAAAAATGTCTGAAATTGCTGTTCAGTTATTTTGGAGCTGGGTGGACAGTATATTGCAGATATTGTCAATCCTTTTATGTACTCATCAAGACAAATACTGGTGGCTTGCAAGTACTCGGTGCAAAATTCCTGTAAAACATAGTGTTTGATTCTGTCCTTAATTAGAATCGCTGATCCACCTCGTGCTTTACCACCTGGGTGTTTAGTGTCATACAACTTGTATCCGGGTATATTAAAAAAGTGTTTTTGGGTCAAATGGGTCTCCGAAATTAGCATTACATCTATACAGAATGAATTGAGGAATTGAATGAGTTCCAATTTATGTTGGCATAAGCCGTTCGCGTTCCAGAAGGATATTTTTATCGCATTCATGGCTTATTTTTTAAAAGGGTCTGGATTAGCAGGTTTTGATTGTGTATCATTTCCTGCATCATAGTTTCCATGCCGTTCATAAACTGCGACATGTTTTGCATAAACATCTGTAGTGTTTGTTCAAGGCCAATGTTCTGTTGGGCCGGTTGAATAACTGGAGGGTCTTGGGTATATCCTTTGAGTACATTTGCGTATGAAAATTGTTGTTGTTGTGATGCGGCGTTAGCACTATTTCCTTGGGGTGGTGGGTATGATTTCATCTGCGCAAAATTGGCTGGAGTAGGGTTTGACCTCTTTGTAGCTGTTGCGCTTAAGGGCTTCGGTTCGGTAATAACCTTATTTTTAAGGGTTTTGTAGACTGAACACCCTCTGTAGTTGGCAGTGTGATTTCCATCGCAGTTACTACAATGTCTAACATTTACGTCTTCTCTCGATTTTGGGCACAATTGGGTCTGGTGAAGGTCACCACAAATAACACAAACACTGGGAAGTGTACAATATTTTTTCGAATGACCAAATTCTTGGCAGTTTTGGCATTGTATTGGGCCACGACGTTTATGCGGCTCCTCAACACTGACTCTACGGTGTAGTAAATATCGCAAATTGTATATAGGGTGGGTTTCACTTTTTTGCAGAGTCTTAGGGTCAAATTCCAGTTCAATGCGGAAAAGTGGTTGGGGTAATTTTTCCTTGTTTAGAATGTTAGACACAGATCTAACTTGGAATTTTAATGCAATTAATGCCTCTTTTACATCGCCACATTCGACAAACGAGTCTACACCTCTTAGAACAACCGATAGACCTTTGCTACTTTTGAGCTGGTATGTGTAATAGCTCTTTTTACACTTATCGAAATGATCCACAATTTTGCGAAAATCTGCCTCATTATAAATTTGTATTTTTGTTTCATAGATGGCGCCCTTGAGAATAGCCATCACATGAAATTTATTGGCACCTACAATTTGTGTTATCAGAGTCACAAGGGAATTCGAGTTTTTTTCTCTGAGATAAATTGGTGGCGGCTTTGGCGTCTTGGGTTTAGGGTCTGAATTATCCTCTTCATATAATAGGGAGTATCTATTTTTGTCTAGCTTTGTCTTTAAAACCTTAGGCGTATTCGTATTTTTGGGAGGGGTCGTTTTGCGCTTTTGCAATGTAGGGTCTGGCTTTTGCAGGTAGCGGTGCATGCCAGTCTGCACTGCCGCACGTGGAGTGTTTTTCTCTGTAGTGTTTGCGCCAATTGCATTACTCGTATTTGCCGACTGAGGCTTATACAAAGGGTTTTTGTTCTCAAAGAACTTATTTGCAGGGTCTTTATTTTCAGTGAATATCTTAACAGGGTCTGGCCTAAGAGTATTAGTAGTAATTGTACTTGCCAAATTTGTTTGTGATGCTAAAAACGCCGTCATATTAGCTGCCTGCTGGGTGAGGATGTTGGAGTTTGACACTGCTTGCTCCATGAGAGAGAGCCCGATGGCGATGCGGGAGAGTTAGCAAAGAGTACCTCTGCAGATCGATTCTTTGCTATAGTTGTTTCTGCACTATTCATGGCGGGGAGGGTAACAATGACAGGTTGCGATGCATTCGCACTGCTCGCACCTGTTGGTTGCATGGCAAAAGCTTTTATTTATGAATTTGCCGTGTTTTCACTAGCACTAGCTGATGCTGATTCAAGCTCTTGTTTTGAGCGGGATGTTGAATTCTCTGTAAGAGAATTCCTTGCTTTTTGGGGAGAATGATTCACTGACATAATTTTTCACACAAATCTTTTTTATTTGTTTGCTTTATATGCAGTGGCTTTGATACGCCACTTGCACTCTTTTTCTTGAAATTGTTTTAGCGTCTATTTCGCGTAATTTTTGGAGGGTTTTGTTATTGTTTCACAATGTTATTTATTATTTCTGCGGGACCGATTAAAACGCGTCCGTTCGATAAAATCTCAATCAACAGATGGAAAGGTATCGACGAGTACTTCATTTTCCTGATGCCTCCTTCAACTAGAAAAAAAAGTTACAAAAATTAGAACATCCTGAATTCCAATTTTTATTTCTTACCCTCCCAGAGATTCAATTTTCGCCTTGGAAGTATTAAGTTTAATTCATTAACAAAAAAGTTACAGTGAAAAAGCTTAAAACAACATAATATATCACCAAAAAAGTAGTCGAAATGCAGTTATTAATAAAATTCAGCACTATTTAAAATGTTCATAATAGCCTACAAGGTAATTTTAATCCGTTAAGTACACTTCTTGAAAATCATTGTTAACCTTGTTAGTACCGATTAATTTTTGTTACGTCACAGCTGATTCTGTGTTCACATCGGCTCTGTAGAATCAACCGTTAGTTGTAAGAAACTTCGTATGCCGCTTTTGTAGAAAATTTATCAAAGATTAAATCTGCATCATTACATTTTTATTGTTACATAAGATAAATATTTTCCAAAGAAAAATTCATTTAAATAAAAATTTGTAATATGCTAATTTTTGGGGCAATTTGATTAGAAATTTACTCGAATATATTCAAAAAATGTGTATGGGATGCAAAAAGTGGCTCCGCTTTAAAACAAGCAACTTCGCAGAAAATAGTTTTGTGATCAAAAATTCCGTTGAATTTTGAGAATTTTTCAAAATCATGAATTTTTGGGCTTAAAATTTGACAATTTTCATACAATTTTACCAAAAACCAACCTTTCCGAAAGATTCTCAAAATTTAGGGGAATTTTCGATCACAAAACTTTTATCTCCTTTGTTACTGAAATTAAAGTTCGTTTTTCATAACTATTAAATTAAGATATTGTTTTAAGTACGTATAAAAATAATATGTAGGTACAACATTATTTCATTTCATTATGAGATATATACACTATTCAAATGCAGATTTTTTTACAAGCCCTTTCAACTAACAACTCGATGTTTTAGCGACTTTAGCCAGCAGCTGAGGTGCTCAGCCACAGCGCTTTCAAAAGTACATTTTGGCGAATTATTACCTTCAAATATTATTATACTTACCCTATTATGCTTACCTTGTTATACTTACCTGTTAACTATTTAAATATCATACCTTTTATTTGTTACTTTCGGCAACCCTAAGTGGAGACTTTACTTCTACTACTATGTAAAGGGACAGTCTTTTGTCTTTTTTTTTTTTAATATTTAAGTTACTTTGCGTCTTTTGTCTTTTGTGGTTTTGTCATTCACTCTCATTTCAACTTTCTCACAAAGCACTTTTCTGTGCAGATCGCCATCTCGCGTGATATATTCTTTCACCCAATAAAGATTATAACACTCAAAACGAAAACAAAAATCTTTTTAATTATTTTTCGGTAACATAAAGTTAGTAAGATCGTCCAACTTTCAATTGGACTTTTCTAACCAGTATTGTTATACAGCTAATACTAACTTTCGAAATATTTGTATTATGAGGTACATTCAATATCATTCGAATGATACCCACTTTAACCAGTTTATTTTTACATAATTTATGAAATGTTTTAAAAGTTTAAAAAATGGCCAAAAAACTAAAAAAATTTAAGAGAAATCCGACACGTTTCTTTTTGTTGCACTAGGCAACTTACTACGTCAAGTTTTTAAACTCTAATTTATTTTGAACTCTAAGTTATTGCAAAAGGTAAAATTATATTATTATTAAGCGAGGAGCTTTTAAGAGGGGAGCATTTAAATTTAATTAAATATATGTAAATTATAACTTATATATACCTTATACCTACTGAGCCATATTCGATCCGCCATCTTGAATTTTGAAATTTCCACATCACTTTCGTAGTCAGTAGATCACCAATGAGCTATATGGGGATTGCAAAAGTGTTTTTTTTGGCTCCCCGCGCATTTTTAGAAAGGTGCGCTTTAAAATACTATCCGCAACAAAAACTGGACTTTTGTCTTAAAAATTGACTAAAAAATAGTATATAGCTTTATCTATCTGTAACTTGTGTTTTAAGATCGAATTCGCAGCATTTATTGATAAATGTATATTATATACCTACTCTAGGTCTAATCCATACATTTCGAATGAATACTAAGACGCCTTAATCCGTTAAAATTTAATCCTATCCGGAAAAATTGAATTTAAAATAACATATTTTTCGAACTTTTTTCCTGGGAGCTACAAAATTTTGTAAAAATTTGTAAAAATTCAGGAATAGGTTTTATAATTAAAAATTCTTTTGCAAAGTATTTTTTTTTGACCAAAGCAACTTTTAGCATAAAAAAAAATTTTGTAGCCCAGGAAAAAAGTTCGAAAAGTAGATTAATTTTAAATAAAATTTTCCGGATAGGTACATAACGGATTAAAGCGTCCTAGTATTCATTCGAAAGGTATGGATTCTTCTTATTATGTCCTGTTGTCCCTCGGGGAACATAGGGCCTCCACGAAACGTTTCCAACGTATACGATCCTTCGCGATAAGTTTTATCTCCTTAAATGATTTTCCTGAAGCTTGGATTTCGTAATCGAGCGTTCTTTTCCATGTGCATTTGGGTCTCCCTCGTCTTCGGCTGCCTTGCGGGTTCCATTCTAGGGCTTGTCTGCAAATCTCGTACGGTGATTTACGGAGAGTATGACCAATCCACTCTCATTTTCTTAGCTTAATGTCGGATGCAATTGGGATCTGCCTGCATTGTGTCCATAAATCTACATTTGAGATAGTTCTCGGCCACCAGATCTTAAGCAGGCGCCCAAGGCATTGAGTGCGAATGGAGATTGTAGATGAGTTCCAAAGTTCGTTCAACTGCGCAAAGGAACCTCGGGCTTTGGATATCGTGTTAAGAACGTCTTTTGCGGCATCTCCATCAGTAGAAATTATGCTTCCCAGATAAGTGAAACTTTCAACATTGCTTATGGTGTCAACTCCTGCGGTAAAGTTGTTATTCATGTCTGTGGCATTTATTTTGTGTGACTTAGTCTTTGCCGAGTTGATTCTAAGACCCGCTTTGCCCGACTCTTCGATGAGGTCGTCGATCTTACTTTGCATATCGGAGTGTTTGGATGATAGTAAACAGATATCGTCGGCATAATCGAGGTCTTCTAGGTGGTTAGAGAGAAGCAAAAAAAGCAAAAAACTAGAGAGTGGACTATCTTCGGCTATACCGAAGCTGAAATACCCCCACACAGTAGGAAGAAGTACCTTGAACATAAAAAATTGTGGTCTCAAGACCCTATTTTGAGCCAATTATAGGTGGTTTTGGAGCCCGGACCATGTCCAAAATCCATTTCTAAAAATTTCCAATTAAATCCACAAAAAAAAAAAAATTGGTCTCAAGACCCCATTTAGACCCTTATATATGTGGCTGCGGAACCTCGGACCATGTCAAAAATACGTTTCTAAACATTTCCAATCGAATACAACAATAAAAAATTTGTACCTTTTTTTTCGGTGTATGGGAGCCACGCCCAGTTTTTGTCCGATTTGGCTGATTCTCGAACTTGATCTCAGTATTCACGAGAAAAACATGTAAAAAAAGTTTCAAGTCGATATCTCCAAAACTGCGACCGCTATCGTGCGGACGGACAGACGGACAGACGGACAGACGGACAGACGGACGGACAGACAGACGGACATCGCTAAATCGACTCAGGAGGTGATACTGATCAAGAATATATATACTTTTCCATACCGGACACGCCTCCTTATGGGCGTTACAAACGTTGTGACAAAGTTAGTATACCCTGCCACAGTGAGTGTGGGGGTATAAAAATTACCGAAAAAATACAAAAAAGTAACACTACCTGATAGCCAAAAAAAATGGGATAACCAACACCAATTTAATGTAAAATAATTATAAACAATTTTTCAAAAAAAATTCTTTCTTGACAGGTTCCTATAAACTTTTGCAATAGTTCAATTTTTAAGATTATTTTACCAAATTTAAGATTAGTAATTCCATATCAAATCACTGCACCTCTCCGATTTTATAGAAATTCGGAAGGTAAATAAATAACAGATGTATCAATGATTCCAAGAATCTTTTTTGTTCAGAATCAAAAAGACTTTGCAATTACACTCTCCGAGTATCCCTGAAATATATACATGGCAAATACTGTGGAAGGAGATGTATTTGAGTTTAAATTATTAAGAAATTTAAAAAAAAATTTAAGATACATTCCTGTTTGATTCTGGACAAAAAAATATTCTTCCAATCGTAGCTCCATCTTAAGTTAAAGACCTAAAAACTTTAATTTATTATATTATTTCAATAATTTTTAAAATTGGATGTTTTTTTTGCTGTTATTTACCAACTTTTTTCAAAAATAATTTCTTTTTGACACTGAATTGCCCTGATATTCAAGATTTTCTGTTCAGGTCGATATGGAATAACCTATCCGGAAATCAAGCTTTACAAATGCGATACTTATACAAATACACATTTTCACATTGCATGTTCTTGGGAGGTAGCGCTTGTTTAATGCTGTATTTGAAGCATTTAGTAGCTTTTTTGTAGGAATTTAAAAACAAAATTTTATTTATTTTTGGAATTGTTTCTCATGCTTTTTATAACCCTTATATTAACTTACTTTACTTCAAAATCTGCAATCCTATTAGGAACATAGTAGCCAAAAACCCTTAATTTTAAATCAAAATTGCGGAAATTAATTTAAAGGGAATTTATTTTCTGCTTTTTAGTCGGTTTAAGGGTTATATTTTAAAAAGCTTGTTTTTTACTCTTTTTATTCATAATGTTATGATGGCCAATTGTCTCCATTCTTTTGGGAGACTACTCGTACATTAACATAATTTTTATTAGGCAAATTTGATGTAGACTCCAGACCTGAAAAAACGTCACCTACAAACATTTTACAAATTTACAAGTAAAAATTTATTTCGATTTTCCAATAATTTTTATACCCCCACACTCACTGTGGCAGGGTATACTAACTTTGTCACAACGTTTGTAACGCCCATAAGGAGGCGTGTCCGGTATGGAAAAGTATATATATTCTTGATCAGTATCACCTCCTGAGTCGATTTAGCGATGTCCGTCTGTCTGTCCGTCCGTCTGTCCGTCTGTCCGTCTGTCCGTCTGTCCGTCTGTCCGTCTGTCCGTCTGTCCGTCTGTCCGTCTGTCCGTCCGCACGATAGCGGTCGCAGTTTTGGAGATATCGACTTGAAACTTTTTTTACATGTTATTCTCGTGAATACTGAGATCAAGTTCGAGAATCAGCCAAATCGGACAAAAACTGGGCGTGGCTCCCATACACCGAAAAAAAAGGTAAAAATTTTTTATTGTTGTATTCGATTGGAAATGTTTAGAAACGTATTTTTGACATGGTCCGAGGTTCCGCAGCCACATATATAAGGGTCTAAATGGGGTCTTGAGACCAATTTTTTTTTTTTTTTGTGGATTTAATTGGAAATTTTTAGAAATGGATTTTGGACATGGTCCGGGCTCCAAAACCACCTATAATTGGCTCAAAATAGGGTCTTGAGACCACAATTTTTTATGTTCAAGGTACTTCTTCCTACTGTGTGGGGGTATTTCAGCTTCGGTATAGCCGAAGATAGTCCACTCTCTAGTTTCTTTTGGTTTTGGTTTTACAGCAAACAATTTGATTAGATTTTTGGGGTTTTTTGAAAACAAATGCGATTAAAAAGTTCTTCTTATCGTAGTGCTTGTTGTTCGAGCCACTGGGAAAATATATTTTGTATTTTTCTCCATGTATTTTTAAGGTCAACCATTTCGGGGGTCCTGATCCGTACATCCTCCCACTAAATACGGCCTTGGTAATGGTATTCACAAGCAATGTGTAATATTAGTTTGCGTGAATTTGCACAGTAAAATTTTAGCGATTTGTGAAAATACCCTGAAAAGTGTTGATGTAAAATAATATTATACCTTGCAGCTGACAAAACAGCTGTTGGGAAAAAATAACAATGCCAAAAACAAGCGAAAAAGATAAATTTTTGATTTTTTTTCATCCAAAAAGCCATTGTGGATGTTTGTGGTGCCGGTTGCAGTAAGAAATTCTGGAATTGCTTTTTGGCATAAATAGTAAATTTTGTTTGTTGTTTATAGGAGATGAAGAAGATGATGCAATGGATGAGTTCATGGAAAGTGCAGTGTCATTGCTATCCCTTCGACGAGCTATCCATCCCGATGTACCAAAATCGCTTCAATGGAGAGCATGTGTACTAAACAAATTTGACGACAACAGATACAGGCAAATGATCCGCATTGATCCTTCTGAATTCCAATACATTCTAAATTTAATTCGAGAAGATCCTGTTTTTAAAACAACAACAACACGATTGCCAATTTTGCAATTGCAATTGGAAATCGTTCTATTTCGGTTGGGTTCTTCTGGCGAAGGCGCGTCTATCAGGAAACTTGCATCAACATTTGGATGCATTTTTCCGCGTTCAGTGAATCAATCAGCTGTTCACAACATCGTTCACATCGATGCAGAAAATTTTAATATAAGGTACCCTGTACCAAATACATACATTTTCTTCAGTAATGTGGAGAAGGTTTGTTTGTTGCTGCATTTTATTGCAACGATTGGAAACTAATCAGCAACAAATTTTACGTAATCAAAATTTAAAAAAAAACCTGAAAATATTAAGTTAAAATTAAGTTATATTGCAGCATCATTAACGGGAACACGCGCAATTTGACAGCACGATACGCATTTGAATGATTAAATTTAACATGCTCTTGGGCATGTTAATATTACGCAGAATGTGTAAAATCGTTTTGTATGGAAATATACTGTCAAAATATTACGTTTGCGTAATTTTAGCCGAATGTAATATTACACATCTGCTTGTGAATCCCATTAGTGCTATTTTTGAACGGACATGTATACGCATTTTGTTAACAATGCAAAAGCAGAAAGCTGCTTTACTAACATAATTCGCCACAAAAACGTTAGAAGGTGCTATTTGACAAAATCGATATTTTACCTAATTTCGAATTTATATTTAACTCTTAGAAGCGATAGAAACGCTAATTTTGTATGAGAAAAATAAAATGATTATCCCCACAACTTATTCACGCGAAATTGTGATTTTGGCACATAGCACTTTCTCCTGTAAATGCTTCCGATTCAGATAGTAATCATGTTGACGACCTTCATTTATGCTACTGATTTTTAAATTTACTTATTTTTTAATTTATGAGCGTTTTTAAACAAAACAAATAAATAATCAAAATCAGCATTTATTCAAATGCAAAAATGCATTTGAAATGAATCCATTTGTTATTTATGTCTTTTTAGTACTGAAGAAAACAGACTACACCCGTGTTTGTAGCGAATTATGTTAGAAAAGCAGTATTCTGCTTTTGCGTACACTCAAAGAATTAATATGTTTGGAGAACGTTTGCTTCAAATATACTACTTTTGAATACAAACTTAAACGAAAAAACAAACAAAGAACATTTGCTCCAAATTAAGTCGTTTTGCCGCTAATAATATATAAATTTGCAACAATTTAAAAACGTTTTTAAATTGCTGCAAATTAAAAACTAATTTCTAATAAACGTTTACCCTGTTAAAATCGAATTCGAAATAATAACACTGCGATGAAATTTATGAAATAACTTACGGCTTATTTTTTGGCATTGCAAAGAAACAATTATTCTTTGATTTTTGGGTAATATACGAGAAACTTATTAAGTCCATTACATAGTGAGTTGTGGTTTCAATTCAGAATATTTATATTTTCGAGAAATATTTAGCAAATAATGCCATACATTTCTAGAATGCTCCTATCTCGCCAGAAAACACAACATTCCAAATATCAAACCGATTCCGATTTATATTTGTTGTTTATTCGATATATTTTCAAGATATTGAAAATTATTTTCTAATATTTCATAGATAAGTCAAATTCTCAATTTTCGTTTTAATCCTTGCTATACAGATTTGTTATACTTTTTTGAATGCAATGTGATAGAAAATTCATGATCCTAAGAGTCCTCATCATTATTTGTCCATTTAAAATTTGTGCTGATTTTCGAAAGATTTATTTGGAAAAATTCTAATTTAGAATATATAAAAAAAAGTTATACATATTACTAAACAAACATATATGTAAGTATAAAGCAGATAAAGGAAGTTCACCAAGGTCTCATATTGGTTATAAAGTCATATTGTTGCAAAAATATACAATAAGGGAGTTCACAAAGGTCTCATATTGGTCATAAAGTCATATTGTTATAAATATACAATAGTCATAAAGATGTTGTTGCTTTTTTCCATACAAATAATTTTATGACCAATACAACTCAGCAAGCTGTGTTTTTCGACTCTCATACACACTATTCCTCTCATTTTAAAATTGATGCCAAAAAAGTTGAAGGAATTTGTGAAAATTGGACTTTGGGACTAATTTTAATGCATAAAACGAGCACGACTTGTCGAAAATATTGCAACAAAGATCGTGGAGACCACCAAAACTCTCGATGGTGTCTCGATGGTATTCTCCTTCCTCTCCCTCTCTGCACCCTTACTCCTCGTTGGCGGTGTGTCCAGATTAGGCTCCTGCCTTCTCTTCTGATCCACTCCTGTTTTGAACCAAGGTGAAGTTTGTAACGACGTATGGCTCCTAATCACCTCTTTAGCTGCGTCATCGTGCGTTTCGATAGAAGCGAGCTCATAGAGAGCTTTTATACCCTCAATTGCATATCTCATAGGCTGATGGATTGAGCGCCTTTTTCCATCTCCGAGCATGTCTATAAGATGCTTGATTTTCTCCCCGAGCTTCCAAAACGACGTTTGACCGACTGACACATTTGTCGCATTCAGAGCCCTTCTTAAAGGGGTCTGAAGGTTCCCCGGTGTTGTTGAGAACCTCGTTCCCCCCAGCTTTATAAGAGTGACGGTCTCTGTTGTTTTTTTGTGTTTAAAACAAAGGAATAAACATATTAGATCCTACGAGTGGCAGAGAAAGGGTGGCCCGTCTGTACAGAGTTCCGCAATATGCAGATAAGGCTAGATAATTCGAAAGGTGCCGGTATCCGGATGCTCCGTTTGAGACTGAGCTTGTTTTTATGACTGGGCCCTAAGCCAGGTTGATTTTCGGCACGGGTCGTGTGACACCTTAATCCAGCCCAGTACAGTTTTATACCTACTGTTAGGTTAATAACTGCCGCCCCTCTGGGATCAGACGCAGACCAGGAAGCCGTCCACTCTAGGTCAGACGCGCCTGGGTTAATGTTTTACCTATCCGTCCCAAGTACGGATAGGGGGGAGACTTATTAAAAGGCCGGTGTCGTTTCACCATGACATACGAACATCCTAGAGCTTGTGCTGACTTTTATATCGCGACCTCCGATTGTGTCACCAATGGTCGGGGACCGGTTATTTGTCCAAGAACTTATTCGCAGCTAGCCTACATACACACAAAAAAAAGTAGGTAAATCTAACCAAAAAAGACGATTAAAAATGCAGCAACCAAGAAACGTTGTAAATGGAACCGACTCAAAGTTGTTCGCGTACAGTGAAATTTGTTAGCGTACAATTAAATATTGTTCGTATATTACTTTATGGAAGACAGAGAAAGCAATTATCCAATTGAGCGAAAAAATATATAGATACATATTAGAAAAAGAATGCAAGAAAAAGATAGCTGATGTGTTTGGTATTTCTGTAGATGTGTTGTATTGAAATATATTTATGAAGCTTAAATTAATTTAATGTAAGGCCAAGACTTTAAAAACGAGATAATTTACATTTCGTACACAAATTTGTCGGGCAACATAATTTCTACTGCGAATATATATAATATTCATTACTTAGAACTAACGCGCTTCCACAAAACGCAATATTTTAATATTTCATTAAGTTTACAATTATATTGTAATACTGAAATTAATGTTTTCCCGGGAAAAAACGAGTTGAAAAACATTCTGCACAATTTTTAAAATCGTAAAATCACAATATTTGTTAATAATTAATTATAACATAGTCATAATTTGATTTTAAAAATTGTTTTCGAAATATCAAAAATGTAAAATGTAAACAAATTCGACGCCATCTTCTAGTGCTGCGAAATTCGATTTTTTTGTATTCGATACAACCGGATACTTTCTTGTGAATACTTAATACTTTTTACGATAATTTTCATTCAATTTTGATTTGAAGTAAAATCTCTGAGTAAAGTAAATGCACGTTGCAATTGCTCTAAGACGTTTTTATTATTACGACCCAACAATTTTCATACAAACTTCCCTAAAATAATAGTATCGCATACTAATGGAACCAAGTACTTCATGAGTCAAGTGTCGAATAAAAATTATTCATATATTATGCAGCACTTGTTGCTTTGAGAGCGTACACGAGACAGCCATATATAATAATTTTTCTCTCTTGTATTAAATGTCATGCTGTTTCAGAATTATAAAATATTTGCGGCATGGTTGCATTTCTGCATCGAGCGATGACATTGAGAATCATATGCCGAAATACGACCATGCTGGCAAATCATTGAACAATTTTTTGACGATTAGATTAACCACAACAATTGTAGTTGTTGTTTGTGTTTTCCATATAAAATAAAAAATTGTTTTTTTACAACGTTTTTTGGTTAGATTAACCTATCTTTTTTTTTTCTGTGTATATGTAGACCAATTAGCTATCCGCCACCTGCTGACCCCCACGATAGCCTATGGCCTGGCCCCATGTGAAGAAAGGGGAGTAGATATAATTGTTTGCGTAGAGTAATAGACATTTTACGAAGGTAGTAGAAATTACCAGATAACTTATATTCATAGAGAAGCGTCATAAGCTCTTCCTCTTCCTTTTTGCTAATTGGGAACTCCTGAAATTCATTTGTTTTTAATTTTTCGTTTTTTGTGTCACACATAGGGCTTTCGATCCCGAATGCTTTTCGCAATCCCGGGATCCCGGAGTTTTTCGGGATTTGTTACTTTTACAAGTAAAATGCATTTTAAAAAAATAAGAAAATGTTTTTTTATATGTTTTATTGGAAAACGGATAGTTTTAGCTTAAATAAATAAACATTATTTTCCATTTATTAAAGGTTCAAATTAATGAATTTTTTTATTTTCACTATTTCAGTTTCCGTTTCTTTAGGAACGACCCAATTCGATTCAAAATATGCTTAAGTAAGGTTTCTGGAATTACTTTTGAATCAGTTTTCAGTTTTATTTAAATATTTTTATTAAGCAATTCATTTTTGTGCTTAGTCTTAGCAAACGACTGAAAATACCAATTTTCTTCTAAAATAAATATAAATTTATTTTTTCTTAAAGAAAAAATTTCAAGCACAAACTATTTTATTCGTAAAAAATTTTTTAGTTTTGAGCTTTTTAACTAATTTTTTTTTATTTTGGGATTGTCTAAATGTTGTCAAAAACTATTTTTCTGCTTACAAGATTATTTTTATGTTTTATGATTTTTCTTGTATTCAACTTTTTTTATGGACTAATTTATGTAAAATGTAGTCCCGAAAATCCCGGGATTTAGGAAAAAATATCCCGGGATTTTCGGGACTAAAAATGGACCGGATTCCCGTATCCCGGGATCGAAAGCCCTAGTTACATACCATCAAAGCTGGGCATAGTTAATCGTCAACTTCGTTAAATTAAGAAGGTAATTTCGTTGAAAAGTTAACTACGTTAAAAGTTAAAGAACAAAGTTAAAGTTATTTTAAAAAAAAAAAAAAAATACCTTTATATAATCAAAGGCTTGCACCATCATACTCGTTTGCCGAGCGTTTTAAGCTCTCTATATTTAAATTTGTATTTAATTTTCATTGGATTTGAACAGGCCAGCCGCCAGGATTTCTTCATGGGGGGGTTTTGACCAACAAATTTTTTTTAAACAATAATTTTTTAAACTTTTTTTTGGGCATTTTACTACACTCAGAAAAAAAAACATGGTAAAATCAAATACGATCGTATTTACTCCTTCTTTTTTTCAACTTTATAAAAACAACTTTGAAATAAAGAGAAAAATATTTAAGATAACTATTTTCAACGTTGAAACAAAGTTGCAAAGTTGAAATAAAGTGAAAAATACTTAAAATAACTGTTGTCAACGTTGAAACAAAGTTGAACGATTTTAAATCAAAGTCTGGCAAACTTAATATAAATTGGAAAATTTTTGAAATAATCGGAAAAAAACTTTGAAATAAGTTTGTTTATTTTTGAATTTAAGTTTTAAATTGAAAACAAGTTTGATCGTAGTTGTTTCTAAAATTTCCAACTTTATCAGACTTCCATTAACGTTTCTACTTGTTTTAAGGTGGTTATTTTTAATTTTAAATTTTTTTCTCTGGGTGTACACATAAAAACCGTTTATCGATTTGATAAAATGTTTGCCAGTATACGGTCACCAAAAATTTTTTATTAATTTTTGTACTATAAATAAAAGCACAGCTTCGCAAAAGAAGTTTAGAAAAAAAGTGAACAAGAACAAATTAATTACTGCAAAGTGAACCTATCATTTAGTGTGCGATCTTACAGACAACACACATTTTTAAGTGTGTATTTATTTTGATAAATAAGAAGAAACACACCTTCTAGATTTTGGCATGCTATATTAACACGCATGCATATTTTTTTAAAGCACTTTCAGCATATTTATGTGTAAAATGTGTCTACAAGTTGTTATGAATTTTTGTTACATTCGAATATTTAAGTCTTTATAATATTTCTACAAGGCCCACTGGTTAGACATCCCTGACAAAAAAATAAGTTTCGTTAAGTTTACCACCCACCGCACCACCCCTTTGCAAGCGGCCAAATCGCTACATGCAACGATCTATTCGACTTATTCGTTTACCTACCTTGTCAATTCAATACCAATATTAGTACCAGTCTACTCATTTATTTGTTTCCCTTATAAGGTCAATTTATATAATCAATTAACCATTCAATTAATTGAACATTCATATTTTTTATTTAGTACCCTAATATTTTTAATGCATTCAAAGTAGCTATCAATAATATTATTTAATCTAAACCAATTCATGCATATAAACATGACCTAGCGTAGGGTACCATAAAATAAATTCCGCGACGGTACCGTTATCCAAACGCATAATCCAATACCATAGTAGAACAACTAAGCACAAGCTAAAGTCATACGACGGTTCGGCTTAGTTTAATTTACAAAATCATTTCACTTTTGCTGCAACTCGCCACGGGCGTACAAGTTCTTATAATTTTGATAAGAATCCCGAAATCGTTCCTGTCCACTTAAGTACAGTCATCAATTATATATCCAAGTTTGGATTTCTTGGATTTAATGTGAGTATATAAGGAAAAGTCAATTAAAAATGTATAGGTCCTAATCTCTAAACTCCCTGGGTATAGATTGGTCATTCCGTATATCGATTTTGTACGGTCAGAATTAGGAACACCCAGCTGGAAGCCCATTGCTCGGACAATTTAGCCTTGAAGACCCAAATTGCTTTGGATGGCATAGGATAAATTGGAGGTCATAAGCGTGTGGGACCACTTGGAAATTCCAGCCACATGCACAGCATCAGTGAAATTTAAATAAAAAGCTGAATTTAAATAAGCTAAGAGCTTCCTTTTTGTAAAATAATCCGGTTTTGCTAAAATAATCAATTTTTCATTCAGTTACATAATTTCAAAGTTCATTTCCTTTAAATTAGTAAATTCAAGTGTAAAGATTAGTACAAACGTAACGTAACGTAAAGTCATAATGTGCTAGTTAAAAATGCACACATACAAATAATGAGAATTTCTCGTGAATTAAGTATGGTGTTATAGTTCTTTGCTTAAATCATTAATATACTAATACATGCATTAAGTCCCAAAAACCAGAAAAACTTCCCAAATAACCACACATCGTCATCGTCGTCGTTTGGCCAATCGTCGCATCGGTGCCGTTAAAAATTTGGTAAGTGCATTTGATATGTAATTTTTATTCAAAATGTAGTATTATTGGTAATTTAGCAAAGACTCGAACCAATATATCAATTTAATGATCCCCTCTCATTCTTTGTTGTAAATGGTACAAAAAAAAAGAAAAAAAATATTCCTTTTTAGATTTTTTTATCGCATTCTCGTGCCAATTTGGTCTAAGAATCCCTTTTGTACTTTTCTGAATAAAGTTTACTAATTTTGTATACTCAAAATTGATTCTCTCACGCTCTAACCAAAGAAATATGAAATGAGATAAACCTTGTTGCTTACTACTAAATTTAATTTCTACTATTTAAATACTACTAAATGCAAATGGAATACAAATGAAATGCTACCAAAAGCTACATTCTACTATTTCTAATTACAACTTCTTACTCAACTATTTACTACATAGACTAAATTGATTTAGTCATAATGAAAGCTTATTTAGTTAATTTGTTTAATATTTTTTTTTTTATATACGTTATTAATAACAATATGAATTTCTAAATACCCCTAAAGGGAATGCTAACTAAAATAATGTGTATGCACCTTGTTCACATTTATGGGTATTTGTTTAACGTTTTTAATATTTTTTTGAGCTTTCAATTTTTGCTCTTTCTGGTATTTAACTATGGCATGATTCATTTTGCTATGCTTACGCGTCGCCGTGTCTATTGGTGCAAGAACCACGCTAATAGTCCACAAATAAAATCTTTGGGTGTTTCGACCAATCCTGTTCTTTCAAATTACGATTTATCTGAAAATACTACTCGTGACCCAGAAGGCAACGCTACTGGTACATCAAAACCTAAATTACTTGACCTTAGTAGCGATTTTTCTGAAACTTCAATTCAGCAAGATTTTTCACTCTACATTCAAAACGAAACTGGTGGGAATATGGCTTCATCTTCAAATAATCAGCCCGGTAATGAGGCAAATCCAACCGATGATTCCGGTGCATCAGGAAATATCACGTCAATTGAATCTCTTAATATACTCGTGCGATGATTTCAAGAAAGAATTGAAAGTTGTAATGGACGAAATGGCGGCTTTGAATAGCCTTGTCCGAGGACACAGTTCCACATCAAATACACAGTCTCGCACGGATTCCAATTCTAGAATCCCGACCCCTTCAGATTTTAATCAAAGCTCGTCTGTCAATAAACCAATAAAACTCCAAGAATGGAAAGTGACATATGATGGAGTTGGAAGCGTTTCTGACTTTTTGTTTAAAATTGACACTCTTTTGACACGAACCAATTGTAGTTGGTTCGCCACCTCATGGCAAATTTCCACATATTTTTAACAGGTAAGGCCGAAGCTTGGTATTGGTTACTAAACAAAACCCGACCGCAACTTATCCTTTACTTTGCTTCGCCATAAAAAAATAGTTTGGTAAACTTGAAACTGATCACGAAGTTATTCTGAAAATTTCGGTGCGGAAGCAGCAATACAAAGAATAGTACGACGATTTTCATACAGCTCTAAAATTCAGTGTTGGAATTGCTTAACTTTTGGCCATTCATACATTTATTGTCCTGAAGAAACAAGGACAATTTTCTGTTTTAAGTGTGGGCAAAAGGGAGTTGTGACTCCAAAATGCCCTAACAAACACCAGGGAAACCCAAGAAGGAGCGAGATGGCCACCGGGGACTCTCGTTCTTCCCAACCAACCCCGAGTTACCTATAACTTTCAAAATAGATTCATTGAGTCCCAACAATTTTAATAAAACTTTATTAAATCAAAATAAATTTCCAACTTTTCAAAAATCTAGTTCAACTTATGTCGAAATTTTTAAAACCCATTTCGCGGGATGTTTCCTGTCAAACACATGCTCAAATTCCAACGCTTCACAAGCGCAAGGTCCTTTACGAAAAAGCTAAAAATGCAATTTTTAATTATAAACCGTCAAATACAATTTTAAAATGTAGGCTTCGATTTCAAAAACGAAAAAAATTATCGAAAAGCTGTAGAGTCTACGAGATTGTGTGTTGGATCCGATTATAGGCCCTTTGCACAGATTAAAATCTTTAACGAAATTGTAACCGGATTGTTGGATTCCGGCGCAAACGTGTCCGTTCTAGGTCACAACAGTGCATCATTTTTGGAAAGAAATAACATTCAAGTAAAGCCGATTAATTTGTCGATATCCACTGCTGGTGGAGTTAAACAAAATATACTTGGATATTGTTCACTTCCTGTATCTTTTAAAAACGTAACAAGAACCATTGATTTTTATATAGCCCCTTCCTTAACACAAACCTCATATTTTGGTGTGGACTTTTGGCGTGCGTTCGCAATAGCTCCACAAATTATACCTTCAATTTCGACTATAGAATTGCCAGCCTCTGATCAATCAAATTTTCATGAGTTAAATGCGGAGCAGAAGATTGAGCTCGAAAAAGTAATACTAGAATTCAAATCATTCTCCAACCTCGGATTAGGCTGCACCCCCCTACTTGAACACCATATTGATACTGGCGACGCAGTCCCGGTTAAATCGAAACACTTTCCTCTTTCTCCCCCTCGACAGGAAGAGGCATACAAAGAAATTGAACGCTTACTCGCCATGGGAGTAATCGAAGAGTCAAACTCTCCGTGGTGCTGTCTCGTAGTTCTGGTGCGTAAACCTGGAAAGGTGAGGTTATGTGTAGACTCGCGCAAACTGAATCTTCTGACGAAAAAGGATTCATCCGCTACCTCATATTAACGGTTTACTTAGTAGGCTCAAAGACACACATTTTAATAGTGGAATTGACTCAAAAGACGCGTTCTTGCAAATTAAACTTACGGAGTCCTCTTCACTTCAAGGTGATGCCTTTCGGACTGTGCAACGGACCCCAAACGATGAGTAGGATAATGGACAAAGTAATTCCATCGAAATTCCGCGAAAATGTCTTCATATATCTAGACGACTTGCTAATTTGTAGCTCTGATTTGGAGTCGCATTTGAGATTGCTCAGTGAAGTTTCCAAGTGCTTGAACAATTAACGTCGATAAAAGCAAATTTTGCCAAAAAGAGATTCAGTACTTAGGATATATAGTAGGTCAAGGTTGTTTAAAAGTCAATCCAGAGAAAGTTGATGCCATTCAGAATTTCCCAATCCCTAAGTCACCTAGGCAAGTTAGACGTTTCATCGGAATGGCAAATTGGTATCGATCATTCATTAGCAACTTTGCCAGTTTAGCAGGACCTTTGACCGACTGTTTACAAAAATCTAATAAATCATGGAAGCTGACTCGTATGGCTATTGAAGCTTTCGACAAGCTCAAAAATGCTCTTTTATCCGCCCCTGTTTTGGCACACCCTGACTTTCATCGTGAATTCATAATTCAATGTGATGCGTCAAAGATTGGAGTAGGAGGCGTTTTATACCAATTGGATACTGACAATAAAGAACACCCGATTGCTTTTGTTTCACAAAAATTAAATAAAGCTCAGCGTAACTATACAGTTACTGAGTTGGAGTGTATGGCTGCAGTGGTGTGTGTTAAACGTTTCCGTCCTTATATTGACGGCCTTCCTTTTCGCATTATTACTGACCACTCCAGCTTAAAATGGTTAATGACGCAAAGAGATTTGAGCGGCCGCTTGGCACGATGGAGTTTAAAGCTCCAGGGTTTCGATTTTAAAATGGAGCACCGAAAAGGTTCATTGAATATTGTTCCAGACACATTATCCAGATTTGACGTTGACGAGTTGGGTGAATTCGACATTCCAATCGAAATTGATTTGTCTTCTCCCGAGTTTGAATGTGAGGAATACCAAAATTTGAGGAAAACTGTTACTGACAATAAAAATTCACTACCGGATATTCGCATAACTGACGGCCTCATATACAAACGTGTTAAATTTAGGCAAGGAGGAGAAGATGAAGAAGACGGACTTTGGCGACTTTGGCTACCCAAATCGATGACAGAAATTGTCATAAAAAGCGCGCATGACTCTTCAAGTAGTTGCCACGGTGGCTTTGCCAAAACTCTGGCTAGAGTAAGGCAGAAATATTTGCGGCCTTCCATGTCTCGTGAAGTAAAAGTATATGTAGGGAATTGCGATATTTGTAAAACAGTAAAGGCTCAAAATCAAATTTCAAGGCCACTTATGGGATCTCCTTTTGTCACTGAACGGCCCTTTCAGTGGCTTTACTGTGACTTTTTGGGTCCTTACTAAGGCATTCAATCCCGGGATCCCGAAATCCCGGGATCCCGGGATTGTAATTCCAAATCCCGAAATCCCGGGATTTTCAAAAACACTTCGGGATTGAATGCCTTAGTCCTTACCCTCGGACGAAGTCTATGAGCTCGTGTATTTTTATCTTGATTGATCACATGTCGAAATTTGTTTTTCTAAAACCTATGCGTGCGGCCACTTCTAGTAATGTTGTCGCATTTCTTCAGAACGAAGTTTTTCCAACATTTGGTATTCCGCAGTATATACACAGCGATAACGGCAAACAATTCATCTCGAAGGATATGAGCGATTTTCTTGTGGCATATGGCATTACTCATGTAAAAACTGGTTTATACTCCCCTCAGGCCAATGCCTCGGAAAGGGCGAATCGTGAAATTATTGCGAAAATCCGTTGTTTTTTTAAACATGGAAAAAATCATTCCAATTGGGACAAATATATTCCCCAGATTATATCCATCTTGCGTAGTGACTATCATTGTGCAATTAAATGTTCTCCCTATTATGCATTGTGTGGCCAAAATATGTGTCAACATGGTTCATCTTATACTATTCTAGAAAAACTTAACAGTTTGAGGAACGACGAAGTTGAAATTTTATATAATTCGGACAGATTAAACAGAATTCGGGACAAAATAAGTCAAAATACAGAAGCTGCCCAGGAAAAAGCTGAAAAGACGTATAACACTCGCACCAGACCGGTTAACTACCAAGAGGGTCAAGAAGTATTTCGAAAAAACTTCAAGCTAAGCAACTTTGAAAAGGGCATTAATTCCAAATTTCTGGCTAAGTTTGTGAAATGTCGTATTAGGAAAAAAATCGGAAATGTACTTTACGATATTGAGGACCTGCAAGGTAAATATATAGGTCGTTTTCACGCTTCTCACCTTCGGCAATAACAAATGGATTATAATTGTAAGCCCGGCTATTCGTGGGTCGAGCCACACTTAAGCTCCCCGAAAATACACCAAAAAATACTCCTGTTCGTTCTAGCGTCGTGTCTCATAACGAAGCAGTTTTGTTATGAATTTTTGTTACATTCGAATATTTAAGTCTTTATAATATTTCTACAAGGCCCACTGGTTAGACATCCCTGACAAAAAATAAGTTTCGTTAAGTTTACCACCCACCGCACCACCCCTTTGCAAGCGGCCAAATCGCTACATGCAACGATCTATTCGACTTATTCGTTTACCTACCTTGTCAATTCAATACCAATATTAGTACCAGTCTACTCATTTATTTGTTTCCCTTATAAGGTCAATTTATATAATCAATTAACCATTCAATTAATTGAACATTCATATTTTTTATTTAGTACCCTAATATTTCATGCATTCAAAGTAGCTATCAATAATATTATTTAATCTAAACCAATTCATGCATATAAACATGACCTAGCGTAGGGTACCATAAAATAAATTCCGCGACGGTACCGTTATCCAAACGCATAATCCAATACCATAGTACAACAACTAAGCACAAGCTAAAGTCATACGACGGTTCGGCTTAGTTTAATTTTCAAAATCATTTCACTTTTGCTGCAACTCGCCACGGGCGTACAAGTTCTTATAATTTTGATAAGAATCCCGAAATCGTTCCTGTCCACTTAAGTACAGTCATCAATTATATATCCAAGTTTGGATTTCTTGGATTTAATGTGAGTATATAAGGAAAAGTCAATTAAAAATGTATAGGTCCTAATCTCTAAACTCCCTGGGTATAGATTGGTCATTCCGTATATCGATTTTGTACGGTCAGAATTAGGAACACCCAGCTGGAAGCCCATTGCTCGGACAATTTAGCCTTGAAGACCCAAATTGCTTTGGATGGCATAGGATAAATTGGAGGTAATAAGCGTGTGGGACCACTTGGAAATTCCAGCCACATGCACAGCATCAGTGAAATTTAAATAAAAAGTTGAATTTAAATAAGCTAAGAGCTTCCTTTTTGTAAAATAATCCGGTTTTGCTAAAATAATCAATTTTTCATTCAGTTACATAACTTCAAAGTTCATTTCCTTTAAATTAGTAAATTCAAGTGTAAAGATTAGTACAAACGTAACGTAACGTAAAGTCATAATGTGCTAGTTAAAAATGCACACATACAAATAATGAGAATTTCCCGTGAATTAAGTATGGTGTTATAGTTCTTTGCTTAAATCATTAATATACTAATACATGCATTAAGTCACAAAAACCAGAAAAATTTCCCAAATTTAAATACGTTACCAATAAAAATATGAATTTCTAAATACCCCTAAAGGGAATGCTAACTAAAATAATGTGTATGTCTATCTAAGCAGAGGCGTAGGTTTGCTGAAGGGGCAGTCTATTAAAATTTCCGAGTGTTTCAGATTGCCACAGGAGTTCTGATTTCGTTATCAGTGGGTGGGAAACGTTGCACTCCATGTGGCAGTACACCTTGTTCACATTTATGGGTATTTGTTTAACGTTTTTAATCTTTTTTTGAGCTTTCAATTTTTGCTCTTTCTGGTATTTAACTAAACCCCATTATATGTATGCCTTTTCCCAATGTTACAAAAAAGAAAAACATTATCGTTTTATAATTACTCTGCGTTTTTATTTTGGAATGTGTAGAATATTTTGAAATCGAAAAAGCTTCACAAAAACATTTCAAACACGTATAATGTGTTTTTGCTTTGTAATTCTGTATTTTTTTTCCATAAAAACAAATAAAAAGACTAAAAATGGAATATCTTCCACCACAATGGACCAATTTGATTCCTAAATGACAGTACATTTATCTCATGAAGCTATCTTACTATTCGCATGCTTGTTTTTACCAGTATTGCTAAAATTTGCATAAATTCAAGAATTTCCAAACAAACTCATTTTTCTCGAAAGCATAATGTTTTTGCGTTACAGGGGAGAAATAAAAATAATTAACCAAACTATCAGCTTGTACATAAATGTTTGAATAACCCCAATTTACAGCTCAATCAGTTATAACTGAAATAACTATAGATTTCTCCTTCCTTTCTCCTTAATTAAACGAAAATGTTGTAAAATTGAACGATTTGGTTTTTAAAACAGAGCTTTGTACAGATTTGTTCAATTTTAAAACACGTGTGCTAAAAACCAATTTTAAAACGTAAATGTTCAATTTTAAAACATTTTTTTTCAAAATAAAAAAAATTTTTTGTTAAGAAAAAAATTGTTTTTTGTTTTTTTTTTGTTTTTTTTTTGTTTGCAAGTATTTTAATTATTTATATTTAGTTAACTTTTTATTTTCTCAAATTCGAGACCGTGATTCGAACCCACGCCTACGGAGTTTGGATGGCGCGCTAAACGCTCAACAGGTTGGTCTACTGTTAACATTATTTAACAGAGTCTAAATCAGGGATGATATTTGGGTTGTTCCATTTTGTACAAAAAGGCAAAAAGTAGTACCAAATCTGTTAAAAAAGTACCAACACTTCAATGTCCAAATTTTTTAATGGAAGTAGTTTGTAGTACGAACAGAAAAGTTATTAATATTCAAAAACGTAAACAAGTTACGTAAACAAAAATTGCACGAAATGAAGTTACTTTTAACTAGAGACCGACCGAAATTCGGTTTCGGTTTTTCGGCCAAAAAAGCTGTTTCGGCCGTGTTTCGGATTCGGCCGAAAAATAAAATATCGCTTTCGGCCAAATTTCGTTTTTGGCCGAAATTCCTATATTTCCGCCGAAAATTTCGGTTTGATAGAAAAAGTAACAAATAAATAACAAAGATTACACTGATCGACAAAACTGAACGTTTTGTGTGTTAAATATACTTTATAGACAAATTCTTATGTATTTTGCCATGCTGGATACGAAAAATTTTGCGTGCTGGAAAAATTTAAAGTTTATTTTCGGATTTAGCGTATCAAAATACATAAGGAACAACCAAGTGGATAAAAGCGGTATGTAACACAAATTTAAGCATTGATCATAGTTTCGAAGAATCAGAAGCGACAAAGAAGACAATTCCTATCGGAGTAGATCTAATACTCTCGCAATGATATATAAATTTCTACTCCTCTACTACGGTAGCAGATTTTTCTAATTTCTCAAGATATTTCCTACTACTATGGTAAGAAATCTACTCCTCAAAATATTATGTGAGTTTCATACAATGCAAAAGTACTATTCTTTCTACAAATCTGCTTCCCCGACAGAAATTTCTACAACTCGTAGAATTTCTAGTACTCTACGCATAAACCCATATCTACTCCCCTCTCTTGAAATCTACTACCCTGACAGTAATTTCTACTACTCTTGATTTTCACGCATTTGATAGTTTGCTTCTAAATTCATCTAATTCATGGTCTGAACTTAAAATGATCGGCCCATATTCATAGTCAAATTAAGCTCCAACTTAACTTTAGTAATCTACTAAGTTGACAGATAATACACTGAACTGGCAGCTACTAAGCTGGTTCTAAAGTTTAGCAGCTACTAAATTTGAGTATGAATATGCGATCGATTTCAGCCTACTGATAATCTTAATTATGTCCCACTTTATTACATTAAATCTCACAATTGTTTCTTTTATTTTTTCGGTTTCGGTTTCGGCCGAAATTAAAATAATGAAAATTCGGCCATTTCGGTTTCGGCCGAAAAAAAATAAAAAATTTCGGCCATTTCGGTTTCGGCCGAAATTAAAAAAAGCGATTTCGGTCGGTCTCTACTTTTAACGTTACATAAATGAAACGCTTTGTTTCCAGCTCTAAAGAAACGAATCAGGAAAAATGTTGTCAAGTTTCTTATGCTGTAAAATTGTAGTAGATCAGAATTTTTTGACAAATGACAGCGCATTGCGCTTTTGCCTTTTGGATAATTTTCACTATTCTTCATTTATTTTTGCTTTCTATTTTGGTTTGTGGTCTAAATTTGACAGCTGATAATGTCAACTTTTCTAAAGAAATTGGAAACAAATCCGAATTTCTGAAGAGGGCACAGAGTGGCCGTGACGTATTTCGTTAACAAAAGGTAAAAAAAATTGTAGTGAAGTGGATACGAGTTAAAGAAAATTTACGAAAGGAAATTTACTTATCAATTTCTTAGCTTTTTTCGAAATGAAGTTTGATAAGTACTTTAGAGCTGGAAAGAAACCTTAAACAACAAAAATATTTGAGAAAAAAAATTGGAAAATAAGTTGATTATTAATCTGATACACTGAGAGGAAAATGTTTTAAAATTTAACGATTTAGTTTTACATTTTACATTTAGACTCTAAATGTATTATACAGGGTGTAACAGTCGAGATTGGCCAAAAGGTAGGAATCGATTGGGGACCCAAAATATGATGAAAATGTTATGTGCACTAATGGCGAATTCGCCACCTACTTCATTTTAAAAATCAGACAACTTTTTCAATGACCATATAAGGTAGAAATGCACTCTTGGGCACATTGGAAAGGTAATAAAATTACCTTTTAAACTGTGTATAGTTCATTTTACATTTGTATTTTCAAAGGCGCTATTCAAACCATGGTATCAAAAAAAGGAAATTTCACAAGCAATAATTCTTCTCCATAAGTGCACATAACATTTTCTTCATGTTTTTGGGTCCCCAATCGATTCCTACCTTTTGGCCAATCTCGACTGTTACACCCTGTATATACATATGTTGTACTAAAAGCATACTTTGCATTTTTTTAAAAAACGTCCTAAACTATGCTGGATGGCGAATTCTCTGAGAGAGAATTCCTTGTTTTTTGGGGGGAATGATTCACTGACATATTATTATTTTCTCACACAAATCTTATTTATTTGATTAGTATGTGCAGCGGCTTGGATACGCCACATGCACTCTTTTTCCTGTATTAATTTAGCGTCTATTTCGCGTATTTTTTTTAATGTTTGTTATTTTAATTTCACAATGTAATTTGATTAAATCTGTAGGTCCGATTAAAACACGTCCGTTCGACATAATCTTTCTCACTTAAAGTTTGTCGCACTAAATGCTATTACACGTGGCATTGTGTATGGGCCCCATAATCACAGAGTATGCAGAGGCTATATGAGTGAAGTGACAGCAAATTTCTTTATTGGTGTGCGTGAAAATGTTGAATTTTATTCAACACCAGAGCTCAGCTGATTTTAGAAACTCCTTACCAGATTTTTTCTTTTGTTTTGATTCTGTTTTCGTGTTCACCACTAATTTCACATAATTTTCATATGATTTCACGCGCCAAACAGCGAAAAATGCAAACCTGATATGACACCCTCAGATTGAAAAAACCCTGAACAAAATGTGTTTGCGAAAAAGCCGTGGAAAAAATTTTGCATGAAGAAGCCGTGCAAAGTGAACGAGAACGAATTTTGGTGCAAGAAAGCTTAGTTTGAAAAACTGATGGAGCGGTTCAGGGTTTTTTCCATCTGAGGGTGTCATACAGGGATGATTTTTTTGGTACAATTGTACTTTTTTGGTACAATTTCAAAGACAAAAGTACATTGGTACTACATTGACATTTTTGGTACAATATATGCGAAGATGTCAGATTAATAATAAACTTATTTTACAATTTTTTTTCTCAAATATTTTTTTTGTTTAAGGTTTGTTTCCAGCTCTAAAGTACTTGTCAAACTTCATTTCGAAAAAAGCTAAGAAATTGATAAGTAATTTTTCTTTAACTCGTATCCACTTCGGTAAAATTTTTGTTCCATTTTTTAACGAAATGCGACACGGCCACTCTGTGCCCTCTTCAGAAATTTGTAATTGTTTCCAATTTCTTTAGAAAAGTTGACATTATCAGCTGTCAAATCACTAACCAAAATAGAAAGCAAAAGTAAATGAAGAAAAGCGGAAATGAAAATTTTTGCTTTGTCATTTGTCAAAAAATTCGATTTTCATGGACATCGTATGGCTGTGCTTTAAGGTATCGATATTACAAACTATTTTTAATTATAAAATTTGGAAATTGAAGAGTTGGTACTTTTTCTACAGATTTGGTACTATTTTGTTTGCCTTTTTGTACAAAATGGATTAACCCAAATATCATCCCTGGTGTCATATGTTTTAATAACTAAAAGGTATAACTTCAACTAATATTTTACATATTTTTATAGTTTTCTTCATCGGTAATTTTTCAATAAGCTGAGTACAAAATTCTACACTCCATTGCAGAAATGATTAAAATTATTAGGGTGTAAATAAATTTATTTTTATTAATTGTATTTTGCAATATATTTGCAGGCATCAGCAGGGGTTGAAAATTTGCGTCTCTGAAACAGCCGTATCTGAGTGGAGTTGTTAAAAGGCCATTTTTTACTGTTTCAAAAAAATTAAAAATTTTAATTTCTAACAATTACAGAATTTTGGATATTTATGCACATTAGTGTCCAAGGGTATATTGTTTTTGTCACGCCGTTTGTAACGCCCATAAGGAGGTGTGTCCGGTATGGAAAAGTATATATATTCTTGATCAGCATCACCTCCTGAGTCCATTAGTCCATGTCCGTCTGTCTGTCATTTCGCACGATAACTGTCGTAGCTTTTAAACTATCGACCCCAATATTGGCGAATGATTGGACGGTATTGAAAATGGGCCACACCTACCTCCCATACAAAATGGCCGCACATTTGAAAATGGGCAACATCGGATAAGAGCCACGCCCACCTCCAATACAAAATGGCTGCCAATTTTATATTATTTTCGTTTATCTTGAGAAATACTGAACCGATTTGGATGCGGTTTTTTGCATTGGGTTGGAAATGAGTTCGGGAACGAAATGGGAATGAAACCGGAACGAAATGGAATTGGACCGGAACAAAATGGAATTGGAACAAAATTTTTAAATGGATCAGGAAACTAAAATTATCGATAAATATTGGAAAATTATCGATAAAAAATCGAAAAATTGTCCATAAAAAATAGAAAAATTATCGAAAAATTCTGGGATCCCGAAAACCGAAATCCCGGGATCCCGGACGTTTTCTCAATCCCGGAAACCCGGGATTTTGAGTCCTGAATCCCGGGATTCAAAAAATGCATTTTTTATGCATTGTTTAAGATATTTTCGACGTTTTTCCACAAAAATACTTTTGTGCATTTACTTTCAATCTAATTGGTAAATTAAAAAACCCACTTTTGCAGATTTGTGCTACACACACACAAAAATTGACAAAATTTTTGTCTATATCGGTGTAAAAAATTATTAAAGGAAAACGCTTATTTTACTTTCGCCCAGTCAAGTGACAGTTTCGGCTTTAGATTTAATACTAATTTCAATATTTCATTTGTACATGGATTAGACTGAGATTTAAGAATAACTAAGAATATGTTACAGTGTAGGTATTCACAATAACTGTAGATATGTTATGAGAATTGAGTATACGAGAAAATGTACATATTGAGCAGAATATAGTATAAGAGTTACATAATTCAATTTAATTTTCAACATCCTCGGGTCAGGCAATGGAAGACTGAATTTCGAGTGGAAAGAGTAGCTGAATTGGTCTCTTGAGAACTTGTTGATTTTGTAGTCGTATGTTGCATGCTCTTACTCGCCCGTCTCGCCCTTGGTCTGTTGTTTCAACGACTGCCAACCTCCATTGTAGCCGAGGCTTGTTATCTTCGTGGACTAAAACGACATCGCCCACTCTGACGCTTCGTGCTGCTTCCAGATCCAGATCCGCTCTCTTGAAAGTTTTCGCGTTGTCCGAAATTATAGTAGTTGGTACGCCGCGCCGTGCTATGAACCTCCTCAAGGCATCGAGGCAACTCCTGACTGTCATGTCGCTCACCAGTTCTAGGTGCACAGCTCGAATAGCTGCACATGTGAACAGCATAATATACACCTTCCGTAGACTATCGTTGGCTTCGTTTTTTATGTAGAGAGGACCAGCAAAATCCACTCGAGTTGTGTCGAACGGTCTGGTCGTAGTTACTCGCTCAGCTGGTAATACAGTCCACGGCTCAGAGGCACTTTTGCCATAAAGTCGCTTGCAGGTCACACACCGCTGCAGTATATTTTTAATGAGTTGTCGCGCCTGCACAATCCAGTATCTTTTTCGAATGTGACATAGCACTGCGTTGACGCCACTATGCAATGTAGCTTGATGTGCCTCAAATATAATCAGCTGACTGAAACGACAATGTTTTGGCAATATGATAGGGTGAGTTAGTATATTACCAAGTTCATCTCCAGGCAGCCGTCCTTTCAGCCTCAATACACCATCGGACAGAGTTGGATTTAGTGTCAAAATCTTCGAGTCTGGCTGAATTGCGCGCGAACTATCATTTCTTCGTTGTAGTGACATTTTTGCGAATATTTTACCCAATAAGATTCTGCTCGTGATAGGTAAGCTCATCAACTTCGCTGAAGGATCTAAGCGTTCGCTGATTTTGGTTCGATGATTTAATTTTCGAATTCTTTAGGAATCGTAAAACATATGATGTTACTCGTAGCAACCGCCTAATCCCACTAAAATCTTCGATGTGCAAAATGGGCACCAGCTGTTTGCAGACGTCGCTCACTGTGTTCGTCAGGAAATTTACAGATCGCACGATATCGATTTTCGTCGACCAATTCACCTGCTCTTCAGACAGCCAAGGGGGACCATATTTCCTAGTTAGCAGATCCGCCGGATTGGTTTTCCCGCGGCAATGGTGCCATTCGTAAATGTTCGTTAATTGGTTAATCTCACTCACTCTGGTCTTCACGTAAGGTTTGACCTGCGTGCCGTTGCCGTTAATCCAGTTAAGAGCTATAGTGGAATCGGTCCACAGATATACAGCATTAACCTCAAAATCGAGTGAATCGACTAAAAATGCTTTCAGCCTGGCTGCTACTAAAGCTGCAGTTAGCTCTAATTTGGGTAAGCTTAATTCGCTGTCTGCTGTACCTTTCTCAATTGGCGTCACTCGATTTTTAGAGCAAATGAAATTTGTATTCACATAGGCTTTTGGGCTAGCGTCCGCAAATATGTGTACATCAGTTTTACATTCGCTGCATGACGAGAGACACCGCTTAATGGACAGCCCGCTCAGCATCGGTAGCTCCTCTTGCCAACATTGAAAATTAGATAGCAAAGTTTCGCTTAGAGTTTGATCCCAGTCAATGTTTTTTTTCCACACATCCTGCAGAATTATTTGCATTCGAACAGTAAATGGTCCCAAAATTCCTAAGGGATCGTAAATTTTGGCCATCGCCTTCATCACGTTACGTTTGGTACCTCTTAGCGACTGTATGTACTCAGATGCGCTCGCTACATCGACGCTAATTTCGTCACTTATCGTACACCAATTAATACCGAGAACCCTTGGCCTCGTCGATTCATCGCGCCCCTCGAATGGAAAGGAATTTTTTAATAGAACATCATTCGAATTCCATTTACGTAAATTAAAATTGGCTGCGCTCATGATACTATTCGCTTCTTGAAACGTTGTCATAGCAGCTTCTCGGTGCTGCTCGCTTAGCACTAGATCGTCCACATAAAACGATTTCTTCAACTTATCGCAAATAGGTCCATACTGGGGCCTGTGCGTGTCCAAATGTTTCTGAATAGTTGCGGCCAGTAGAAATGGACTTGACGCTACACCGAATGTGACCCTGGCCATTCTGAATTCTGCCACAGCTGGAAGAGCGCTGCAAGCATTTGGAGTAGATTCGTACCATAAAAACCTGTGCGAATCACGTTCACGTTCGTCCAGCGCGATCTGAAGAAATGCCTTTTCATATCGGCAATCACCGCGATTTTATTTCAGCGAAATCGTATTAGCATAGTTAACAAATTTGCAACAAGATTGTCGCCGGCACTCAGATGATCGTTCAGAGAAGAAAATCCTGTCTCGCTCGATGACGCGTCAAATACTATACGCATCTTTGTTGTTATTTTTTCGTCGCGGTAAACTGGCCGGTGAGGCATGTAGTAAATTTTATCGCCTTGTTCTGAATTGGCCACGACTTCTGCTATGCCACCCCGCAACCGTTCCCTAAAACCGGCTTCGTATTCTGTCAGCTTGTCGCGATTCTTTAGTAATCGCACTGTTAATCCGCGGAGCCGACCCAATGCAATTGGTTTGTTGTCTGCCAGACCGTCGTTGCATATACGCCAAGGTAGATTAACAACGTATCGCTGGTTTACTAATTTAATGCTCGACACCGTATTTTCAATAATCGATTTTTCACCGCTGGTTTGGCAATTTGTTATGCCGATCGATTCTAACCTCCAAAACTTTGTAATATCAAATGATTCTTCGACACTTTCGCTGACATTTAACGTACACTGCGCTGTAACTTTAGAATCACAGCAGCCCTGTAGTGTCCACCCGAAAAATGTTTTGACGGCCTCTAAATTTTCCGTAATCGGCTCGCATTCGTTTGTGTTAAATTGCCAATACTGATCTTGTCCGATCAATAAATTAATAGCGTCAACAAATTTCTCACTGGAATACATATTGTCTGCTAATTTTAGCCGCAAATGTGCTAAATTTATATTTTTAATTTTCGGTGTCGGTAAAACGTCAGTGCAAATGGTAGGCACAACTATCGCGCTAATTGTTATTATTTTGTCATTGTATTGACTTATTAAATCAAGTTGTACGCACTTAAATTCTGTAGCTCGTTTGCTTGGATTATTTTCTCCAAATGCCACAACTCGCATTTTTTCTAGGCCACACTCTTCCAGTTTGAGCAAATTTGACAATCTCTCGCTAATATAAGTTCTCTGACTTCCATTATCCATAACTAATATGGACAGTACGCTCTTACCTATATTATCACCGTTGCTCATTATTGCTTTAGCGGTTTGAAGAAAAATGTCTGTTCGGTCTGCAATCGTAGTTTGCAATGTTGCTGTAGCCGATGCATTTTTTTACGTCGCCAAATTCTCCTCACGCCCGCTTGTTCGTACATTATTTTCGCTTGGCTTTTTGTCATCGCTTCGCTCCCTCATCTTATCGTTCTCTCTTGGGCGCTCACACATTGGGGTAATATGCCTACTACTACACCTATCGCATTTAACCCATTGGGCTTTGCAGAATTTTGAATTGTGATTTCTATTTGCGCATCTATAACACCTCGCTTCTCGCCGAAGTAACTGTTTTCTTTGTTCGATGGTCATGTTACTCTTGCAGTTTTTAGTGGCGTGATTATTATTTTTGCAAAAAACGCATGGCTGGCTGCTGGTGGTGGCGTTAGTAAATAAGCCAGTGGCTGTACCCACGTTGGATCGAGTATCCCGTTTTTGCTCGAGCTCATCGGGTTTTCTATCTCGTTCTGACAACTGCGACTTCTCCAGCGCTTCCAGCTCCATCTTCACAAATTCAAGAAGACCTTTCAAATGGTCGTCCTCATTGCCTTCAGCTTTTAAATGCTCAAGCTCTGTGCTGTTGCTACGGTTGGACAATGAGCAGGAAAGCGACCCTTTCCCTGCGGCTCTATGATATTGAACTCGCATCCCAGTTGGTATGGCTTTAAGAAGAACTGATTTTACCATTATATCGTACTGATTTGGAGACACGTTCAGCGCAGAAAGAGATCTCATCGCAGCGCTCATCTCATTATACAACTGCCGAAGACGTTGAACATCGCTCGCTGAATGTACTGGTTTTATATTGATTAGCTTTTGACAGAACTTTTCAATGATTTTTTCAGTATTGCCGTACCCTTCTTGCAAAATAGCAATAGCCTCGGCATAGCATGCCTCTGTTGGCGTAAATCCCGCTATAGTAGCTGCCGCTTTCCCTACCAATGCCTCGTTTAAATAGTTAAACTTCGTAGCTGTGGAAAATTTACGGTTCTCATGAACCGCGCGCTTAAATAGTTCCCAAAACGGCAGCCAATTATCGAACTTTCCATCGAATTTTTTCAGCTCAAATGCTTTCAAGTTAACGCCAGTGTATTCACGAATTTCGTCAGGCGTCGTGTTGGACCTAGAACTATGACCTACGTCAGATCTTCCAGTAGATGGCTTGAAATAAGTATTGAGGACGTACTCCAGCTGTGCTATTGCTGATACCGCCTTGTCATCGTAGTCGATTATACTCTCACATTCGAATCCGCTTTAGAAAAATTAGTAATTAAACCGTAATAACCCGCTAGCAAATTCCACGCTCGCTAATTTTAATTTAAGGAATTGCGACTGTCCCGGGTTTCGGCACCATGCAAAAAATTATTAAAGGAAAACGCTTATTTTACTTTCGCCCAGTCAAGTGACAGTTTCGGCTTTAGATTTAATACTAATTTCAATATTTCATTTGTACATGGATTAGACTGATATTTAAGAATAACTAAGAACGTGTTACAGTGTAAATATTCACAATTTTTTTTTTTTTTTTTAAAATAATTTTATTCAATTGAATCACCTAATAATACTTAGGTGACCGGGATGGAAAAGTATATATATTCTTGATCAGCATCACCTCCTGAGTCGATTTAGCGATGTCCGTCTGTCTGTCCGTCTGTCCGTCTGACCGTCTGTCCGTCTGTCCGTCCGCACGATAGAGGTCGCAGTTTTGGAGATATCAACTTGAAACTTTGGGTACATGTTTTTCTCGTGAATACTGAGATCAAGTTCGAGAATCAGCCAAATCGGACAAAAACTGGGCGTGGCTTTTTGTCATATTTTCGCTTGGCTTTTTGTCATCGCTTCGCTCCCTCATCTTATCGTTCTCTCTTGGGCGCTCACACATTGGGGTAATATGCCTACTACTACACCTATCGCATTTAACCCATTGGGCTTTGCAGAATTTTGAATTGTGATTTCTATTTGCGCATCTATAACACCTCGCTTCTCGCCGAAGTAACTGTTTTCTTTGTTCGATGGTCATGTTACTCTTGCAGTTTTTAGTGGCGTGATTATTATTTTTGCTTATTTTACTTTCGCCCAGTCAAGTGACAGTTTCGGCTTTAGATTTAATACTAATTTCAATATTTCATTTGTACATGGATTAGACTGAGATTTAAGAATAACTAAGAACGTGTTACAGTGTAAATATTCACAATTTTTATACCCCCACACTCACTGTGGCAGGGTATACTAACTTTGTCACAACGTTTGTAACGCCCATAAGGAGGCGTGTCCGGTATGGAAAAGTATATATATTCTTGATCAGTATCACCTCCTGAGTCGATTTAGCGATGTCCGTCTGTCTGTCCGTCCGTCTGTCCGTCTGTCCGTCCGCACGATAGCGGTCGCAGTTTTGGAGATATCGACTTGAAACTTATTTTACATGTTTTTCTCGTGAATACTGAGATCAAGTTCGAGAATCAGCCAAATCGGACAAAAACTGGGCGTGGCTCCCATACACCGAAAAAAAAGGTAAAAATTTTTCAAGTCTTTTTTATTGTTGTATTCGATTGGAAATGTTTAGAAACGTATTTTTGACATGGTCCGAGGTTCCGAAGCCACATATATAAGGTCTAAATGGGGTCTTGAGACCAATTTTTTTTTTTGGCGGATTTAATTGGAAATTTTTAGAAATGGATTTTGGTCAGGGTCCGAGGTTCCGAAGGCACATATATAAGGGTCTAAATGGGGTCTTGAGACCAATTTTTTTTTTTTGGTGGATTTAATTGGAAATTTTTAGAAATGGATTTTGGACAACCACCTATAATTGGGTCTTGAGACCACATTTTTTTATGATCGAGGTACTTCTTCCTACTGTGTGGGGGTATTTCAACTTCGGTATAGCCGAAGATAGTCCACTCTCTAGTTTTTTTTTTTTTTTAAATAATTTTATTCAATTGAATCACCTAATAATACTTAGGTGTCCGGTATGGAAAAGTATATATATTCTTGATCAGCATCACCTCCTGAGTCGATTTAGCGATGTCCGTCTGTCTGTCCGTCTGTCCGTCTGACCGTCTGTCCGTCTGTCCGTCCGCACGATAGAGGTCGCAGTTTTGGAGATATCAACTTGAAACTTTGGGTACATGTTTTTCTCGTGAATACTGAGATCAAGTTCGAGAATCAGCCAAATCGGACAAAAACTGGGCGTGGCTCCCATACACCGAAAAAAAAGGTAAAAATTGTTCAAGTCTTTTTTATTGTTGTATTCGATTGGAAATGTTTAGAAACGTATTTTTGACATGGTCCGAGGTTCCGAAGCCACATATAATGGGGTCTTGAGACCAAAATTTTTTTTTGGTGGATTTGATTGGAAATTTTTAGAAATGGATTTTGGACATGTTCCGGGCTCCAAAACCACCTATAATTGGGTCAAAATAGGGTCTTGAGACCACATTTTTTTATATTCGAGGTACTTCTTCCTACAGTGTGGGGGTATTTCAGCTTCGGTATAGCCGAAGATAGTCCACTCTCTAGTTATAATATTCAGATTAAAACTATTTGCCCTATATCCATTGATGTAGGCAATGTAGAGTTATCGTAACTAATATATGGGGAATATATTAGTTTCGTTTGAGACGTGAGGGATTCAGAGGTCTCAGTAAATTTCTAGCTAGAATGTTTGGGTGAAACATGAGCTTCTGCTTGTACTTCGAGGTAAATTTCGGAATTTCGTCTTTTACTGCAGGTATATTCAGGTCTCTGTGGATGTTAGTATTTTTTATATACCAAGGGGCTCTGGCAATTTGTCTCAGGATTTTAGATTGGACTCTCTGGAGTTTTTCCACGTTCGAGGGAGAGGCAGTGCCCCAGAGTTCAATTCCATATGTCCATATGGGTTTTATTATACTTTTGTATATTTGGACTTTGTATGTGAGATTTAGCTTTGATGCCCTTGAGATTAGCCAATTTAGTTCCAATTGCTTTAATTTGATCTGAGTGATTTTGGATTCAATATGTTTATGCCATGTGAGTCGGCGATCGAGATGCATTCCAAGATACTTGGTTTCGGAACTTTCAGGGACGACTTGGCCGTTTATCTTTAGAGCAGGACACGTGCCCCTTCTTAGAGTGAAGGTTAAGTGACAGCTTTCATTGACCTTGATTTTCCATCGATGTAGCCAATTACTTAGAGTGTCCAAGTGTTTTTGCACGTATAGAGATGCCATGTCTGGGTTTGAGTGAGAGCACATGATAGCAGTGTCATCAGCAAAAGTCGATATGAGAGTTCTATCACTTTTGGGCATATCTGCAGTATAGAGAATATATAGCAGGGGCGCGAGGACACTGCCTTGTGGTACTCCGGCCAGTATTTCGTATTTTCGGCAGACAAAGTTTTTGTATTTTACTACAAATTTTCTATTCGTGAGGTAGTTTTTGAGTAGACAGTGCATATTAGCGGGAAGAATATGCTGTAGTTTGTAAATAAGTCCTTCGTGCCAGACTTTATCGAAGGCCTGGGTGATATCGAGGAAAACAGCGGAGCAATACTGTTTATTTTCGAAAGTGCCTTTTATTGAGTCAACAATGCGGTGCACTTGCTCAATAGTGCCATGCTTTTCGCGGAAGCCAAACTGGTGATCGGGAATCACTTGTTATACCCCCACACTCACTGTGGCAGGGTATACTAACTTTGTCACAACGTTTGTAACGCCCATAAGGAGGCGTGTCCGGTATGGAAAAGTATATATATTCTTGATCAGTATCACCTCCTGAGTCGATTTAGCGATGTCCGTCTGTCTGTCCGTCCGTCTGTCCGTCTGTCCGTCCGCACGATAGCGGTCGCAGTTTTGGAGATATCGACTTGAAACTTTGGGTACATGTTTTTCTCGTGAATAGTTCGAGAATCAGCCAAATCGGACAAAAACTGGGCGTGGCTCCCATACACCGAAAAAAAAAGTAAAAATTTTTGAAGTCTTTTTTATTGTTGTATTCGATTGGATATGTTTAGAAACGTATTTTTGACATGGTCCGAGGTTCCGAAGTCACATATATAAGGTCTAAATAGGGTCTTGAGACCAATTTTTTTTTTTGGTGGATTTAGTTGGAAATTTTTAGAAATGGATTTTGGACATGGTCCGAGGTTCCGAAGCCACATATATAAGGGTCTAAATGGGGTCTTGAGACAAATTTTTTTTTTTGGTGGATTTAATTGGAAATTTTTAGAAATGGATTTTGGACATGGTCCGGGCTCCAAAACCACCTATAATTGGCTCAAAATAGGGTCTTGAGACCACATTTTTTTATGATCGAGGTACTTCTTCGTACTGTTTGGGGGTATTTCAACTTCGGTATAGCCGAAGATAGTCCACTCTCTAGTTTTTCTAGAATTTTCGGTAGAATCAATTTTATTAAAAGTTTTTCGAAGAGTTTCGATATTACAGAGAGCAAAGTTATAGGCCGGTATGACGTCACATTACTGGGATCTTTTCCAGGTTTGGGAATCATTGTAACTTGAGATAGTTTCCAATCATCTGGGTAGTGACATGTTCTGAGAATCGCGTTAAATATGTGCAATAAGTGGGTTATTGCAACAGTTGGCAGTTCTTTTATCATTGTTGGCGTTATCAAATCCAGTCCTGGTGCTTTTTTCGGGTCCAAGCTTTTGTTTATTGCCTCCATAAGTTTGTTTTTTTTAACCGCGATTGTACAAGAGGTATTATATGGTATTGGGATATCACCAGCTGTCGTGTTCGGGGTGAACACGGTTTTTAGGTGGTTGGCAAAAGCTGCACCCTTTTCTGCATCGCTTCTGGCCCAGTTTCCATTTGGCAGCCTTAGAGGGGGTTCTGTCAGTATTGGTTTTTTCATATTTTTTGCAGCTCGCCAGAGCGAGTAGTTTGTTGATTTTGTGGGTGCGAGACGTTCAACAAATAGCTGGAATTCTCTTTCGGATTTCCTCTCAAGCTGCTTTTTTAGAATTCGAGAGACATCATTAAGCTGTTTTTTCAGATTTGGGGATCTGTTGTTTTGCCAATCGCGACGTATTTTCCTTTTATTTTTTATTAACTGCTCTATGTCCTTTTGAGTACACTTTGCATAGCTGCGAGTTGAACTTTTTGGGATTTGGGCGGGAGTGGCCGCTGCAGCTGCTTGGGAAAGCAAGAGTGTGAAATTACTAACAGCTGTGTGTATTTCAACTTTCGTTTTTAGTGACACATTAGGGATAATGTGGGAGCTTATATACTTTCGATATTTGAGCCAGTTTGTGAGTTTGCTGGTCAGTTTATCTGGTGGATTGGCCTCAGAACTTGGCGCATACTTTATTGTGATAATAGTAGGCGTATGATCTGATGAGAGATCTAGAGAGGATTCAATAAACAATTGGCTCCTTTTTACAGTTTTGAAGACTGCAAAGTCAATGACATCGGGGGTTTTGCGACTGTCAGTTGGCCAGTAAGTTGGCGTGCCAGAAGAGATCACATCAAGACCGAGTCTGTTGACAGTGTTCAACAGGAGCCTGCCCTTTGGCGATATAAGGCGAGAACCCCAATATGTATGTTTGGCGTTGAAATCGCCGGCAACGAGATACTTTTGTCCAAGAGAATGGAAAAAAGTCTGGAATTGTTGCTCAGATATTTTGTGTCGGGGCGGGCAGTATATAGCTGTTAATGTTAGGCCTTTTAAGTATTCATCGAGAGAAATACTTGTCGCTTGGATATATTCTGTGCAATAATTCTGGAGAGCGTAATGTTTTATACGACTTTTAATGAGAATGGCGGTTCCACCTCTAGCGTTTCCGCTTGGATGCTTTGTGTCATAGAGTCTGTATCCTGGTAAATTGAAAAAGTGTTTTCAGTGAAGTGTGTTTCAGAAATTAGCATAACGTCTATGCTGGACTCTTTCAAGAACTCGAGAAGTTCTAGTTTGTGATGACACAGGCCGTTTGCATTCCAGAGTGATATTTTTAAACCATTCATGGCTTGGACATGAGATGTTGTAGTAAAAGACTTTGATTCTTTATCATTTCTTGCATCATATTTTGCATACCAGACATAAATTGAGACATATTTTGCATGGATATTTGTAGAGTTTGTTCAAGGCTACTACTAGGAGGAGCAGGTTGCGCGTGCACAGTGGCAGAGTGACCGCTTTTTAAGGCACTGGCGTAGGAAACGCCTTGTTTTGTAAGTGGGTTTGCGAAGGATTGTGCAGCGGATAGCGGAGGAAATTTTTGGGTTTTCCATGCTTCATGTTTTTGCGTCACATTTTCCGTCTTTTTTATGAAGCTTTGATAGACTGCACAGCCTCTATAGTTAGCAGTGTGATTGCCACCGCAATTACTACATTTTTTAATAGTGGAATCCTCTTTTGTTTTTGTGCACGAACCTGTTTCGTGCAGGTCTCCGCAAATTACGCACACGCTGGGAAGAGTGCAGTAAGACTTTGTGTGGCCGTATTCTTGGCAGTTATGACACTGAATCGGTCCACTGCGCTTGTGAGGCACTTCAATTGTGATTTTGCGATGTAGCAGATATCTGAGCGAGTATATCGGGTGGGGTTCACCTTTTTTGAGCAATTTTGAGTCGAACTCTAGTTCCACACGAAAAAGGGGTTGTGGGATTTTTTTTGGATTCTGGATATTGAATACGGACTTTATTTGGAAGCCTTCATCGCTTAGTGCAGTTTTGATTTCGTCGCATTCTACGAAAGGCTCGATACCTTTCAGTACGACTGAGAGGCCTTTGGAACTTTTGAGCTGGTAGGTGTAGTAGCTCTTTTTGAGTTTATCAAAGAGATTGACAATTTTTCTATAATTGGATTCGCTGTAAATTTGGATTTTTGTTTCGTGTACTTGTCCCCTGAGAATAGAAATCACGTGGAAATTATTAGGACCAATATTTTGAGTTATATCTTTGATGAGCGAATTAGAGTTTCGCTCACGCAGGTAGATAGGTGGGGGTGTTTGCGGTTTCGGCTTGGGATCCGAATCATTTTCTGTAGATATGTTCACAATAACTGTAGATATGTTATGAGAATTGAGTATACAAGAAAATGTACATATTGAGCAGAATATAGTATAAGAGTTACATAATTCAATTTAATTTTCAACAAACGGTTAACAAACAATTTTTATCGATATAAATAAAATTTTTTGAATTTAAACAATTTTTTTTTTTTTACAAAAAAGATATATGTTTTAAACAAAAATTCGTTTATCCGTTCCAGCTATAATACTAAAACTACTGAAAGTAACTTTTTCGTGTGTAGCATGAAATGGAGCTGTCAGAATTTTATGATTATATCCAGATTCAGGTGACAAAAAAAAATGATTTGTTCGAACAATGTAATTTAAAAAGAATTACTTTTTGTTCGACTTATTTATTTTAAATATTATTTGTTTTGTTTAATGTTATATTTAATAAATATTATTTCTTTGTCGAATTAAAATGAAATTGAACTTAAAATATTGTTGCAACATTTTTTTCTTTAATTTTATATTAATTATTGTATTTAATTGGAAAATCCCGAACAAATCCCGGGATCCCGGGATTGTAATTTCAAATTCCGAAATCCCGGGATTTTCAAAAACACTTCGGGATTGAATGCCTTAATGGTAACAAGTAATCGTACAAATAACACTACCCTGCTAAATTTTGCAAATTTTGATACCAAACGTAGCTTTTTTATACCTTGCACACTAGTGTCCACACCGTTTGTGTCCACACCGATTGTGTCCACACCGTTTGAATGGTTGGACGGTATCGAAAATGGGTAAGATCGGGTAAGAACCACGCCTACCTCCCATACAAAATGGCCGCCAAATTTGTATTATTTTCGTTTATCTTGAGAAATACTGAACCGATTTGGACGCGGTTTTTTGCATTGAGTTGGAATGAGGACGGGAACGAAATGGGAATGAAACTGGAACGAAATGGAAATGGAATTGGAACAAAATTTTTAAATGGATCAGGAAATTTAAATTATCGATAAATATTGAAAAATTATTGAAAAATTATCGATAAAAAATCGATAAATTTTCGTAAAATTATCGAAAAGTATCGAAAAATGATCGACAAAAATCGATAAAATTTTGGAAAAATTATACATTAAAAAAGAAAAATAAAGATAAGATCTTGAGAAATACTTAACCGATTTGGACGCTGTTTCTTGTATTTGATTGGAAATGATGTCGGGAAGGAAATGGGAATAAAACTGGAACAAAATAGAATTGCAACAAAATTGTAAAATGAATCGGAAATGAAATGGAAATTATCGACAATCAATCGAAAAATTTCGATAAAATATCAAAAAATTATGAATAAAATATCCATAAAATATCGATAAAATACCGATTTTCGATAAAATTACTAACACATGTTCTCAGAATGTATCGTACTCGCATGTGCAGAGTATTTTAGTTTCGGTCAGACCGAAGATAATTGTCTTACTAGTTTTTTTTAAGATTTCTTTTAGATACTATTATTAAATAATTATTGGAAATTGGCATTGCAAATTTATAACATAACGTCTACAACAACAGAAAAGTAATGATTTTTTCGAAATCTAAAAGAATATTTTGTCTCCTGCCTAGTTTACGGGAACGTCATCCCCTTGTCGGAGGCGCATTCCCGCATCATCTGTGCGAAAGTGTTACCGACAGTGTTGAGTGTTGAGGACTACATCGTTGCATTTTGTAAATGATGTTACCCACAATACTCGCACGGCACAATTGAACAGGTTCATGGCATTGTTGACTTGATCAAAACAACATTCGAAGAATAGCAGTATTCCTCGACATCACCCAAGCCTTTGATAAGGTATAGCATAGAGGACTAATATCCAAACTACAGAAACTATTACCTGCAAGCATGCACATTTTGATTGACAACTACTTGACGCACAGAAAATTCATAGTTAAACATAAAAGTTTCGTTTCTCGTAGATTTGATATTCTTGCCGTTGCACCCCAAGGCAGCGTCCTCGGAACCCTACTGTATATAGTATATACAGCTGATATGCCCATTTCGGATCAGACCCTCATCTCAACATTTGCCGACGACACTGCAATATTGTGCTCACACTCAGACCCCAAAATGGCATCACAACACGTGCAACAGCATTTAAACACATTGCAAAATTCGTTATCACAGTGGAGAATTAAAGTCAATGAGTCTAAAAGCGCACATATAACCTTCACCCTAAATATCTTGGTATGCATCTCGATCGCAGGCTTACCTGGAGATTAAAATTACACAAATTTAACTAAAAAAAATCGAACTCAATTGGCTACTATCGAAGCAATCTAGACTCAACACCGCATATAAAATCCTTCTGTATGGGATTGAACTCTGGAGAACAGCATCTCCGTCAAATGTTGAGAAATTGCAACGAACGCAGTCGAAAATTCTGCGACAAATCGTGGGAGCACCATGGTACATAAAAAATGCACTCATCCACTGAGTCTTGCAAATACTGTCTCTACACAATCACAAACCGCAAATTTTTATTTACAATTCACTTCAGTAGTTAAGTGTTGCCAATTTAGCGCATCGGTATAGAACGGAAATCACAGCTCAAGAGTTACTTTTTTTTTTATATTCATATTTTAAAAGATATAAATCAAATAATGTATTTACTAAACTTTTCTGTCAACATTTTATATTGCTGTATTTTTGTTTATTGCTGTTCAATAAATGCAAGTAATAATTTATTATCAAGGTATTAATGATCTATTCGCCTGGGAACCTAAAATGTGATAAAATTATGTTTTTATCAAAAACCGGGGGGCAATAGACCCTCAATTTGTTGCTATGGTGGATAATGTGTATTAAGCTTTTGGCCTGCCAGGATGACCCAACTTTTTCGTATTAGATAACCACAAAGGAAGGACAGGATAACCACGAAAGACGGTCTATGTGAGACAAATCTCCAACACTTTAGCCTAACCTAACCTCTGGTACTTACAACATTTTTACTAGTTTGGGACCATTTCAAACCCCGTAATACCTTGTACAGTGTACAGTGTATAATTTTTAAAATACAGGGTGTCCCTGAACAAGACATTAAATCTACGCCAGTTGATTCCTCTGGTCGAGAAACGAAAGTTCTCAAAGGTTTGAGAAAACCCCTATTTCTCGAGTCGATAACAAATGTGAACAAATAAAAAAGTGAAACGTCAATAATTAAATTTTTTAATTTATCTGTTTAGTGTAAACTAAATGATCTCTAGTTATCAAAAATGCAATAAAAACCAAAATACAATTTTAAAATAATTTAATTCACGTTTCACTCTTTTTATTTTAAGTCGATTTGAGAATTAACGTTTGAAACCGACTCGAGAACTAACCCTTTTCTCGAATGTAAAACTAACGTTTGAAACCGACTCGAGAACTAACCCTTTTCTCGAATGTAAAACTAACATTTGAAACCGACTCGAGAACTAACCCTTTTCTCGAATGTAAAACTAACGTTTCAAACCGACTCGAGAACTAACCCTTTTCTCGAATGTAAAACTAACGTTTGAAACCGACTCGAGAACTAACCCTTTTCTCGAAGCGAGAACTAACGTTTGAAACCGACTCGAGAACTAACCCTTTTCTCGACTCGAGAACTAACTCGGTACCGACTCGGTTCCAAACGTTCGACATTAGAGAAAAACCTTTGATACCGACTCGTTCTCGAGTCGATATCCAACCTACGTGTTTGCTGGGCTATAACGCAAAAAAAACAGATTAACACAAATACTGTTAAATTATAATTAAGGACAAAAAATTGTGACAAAAAGTGTTACAAAATACCTCTTAATAATTTTTTTCTACGAACTTTAGTTTTTCCTATAGATCCGATTTTGTCTCATTTTTCCATACAAAAATTTCCAATTTTTTAAGATCAAAATGGGACTTAATTTTGTAGCATTTCAAGAATGAATTTTGTTTATGAGAAAATTCAGAGGCATGTTGACAAAATCGGATTTGTAAGAAAAACTATAGATCGTAGAGAAAAAATTACAAAGAGGTGTTTTGTAGAGAATTTTACAAGGAACAAAACTGTATCATTCATAAAAAAAATAATAATACTTTTTTAACGAAAAATTTGGTTTAATAAAAGAGTTTTTAATCTAAAAGCTTTTAAGTAACTTTTTTCTTGTTATTCAATTGTCATTCCAAAACGCCCAATGGCGGATTAGTAGGTGCACTAGTTCAATATTTGTGGCTTAAAACGTAATGCCACCTCCGAGTGGCATTTTTCGATATTCTTTCATCAGTAGATCCTAACTGGGGACAGAAGGACCCCTCTTCCATACAATTTTATTTTTTTGTTTTGACACAAGGAATCCCCTACCTCATTATTTGTTCTGAACCCTGTATATTAAACCACCTCACGTTGAAAAAAAGTTGGCCGGTTCACTCCCTGAAAATGAACTTTGGCCTATTTAATGACGATTCTCAAAATATTTCGGCTCTAGCAACTGTACTCCGTGAGCTGGACAATTTATTTTTCTCGGGGGGAAACTATTTGAGGGGGATTGTGGATCTTCAGCGAAAAAAGTTAATTTTGGACCACGCTAGTGGTTCCCCCTACTCATACCATTTTTTTGCGTTTCTCGACCAGAGAAATTAACTGCCGGAGATTTATTTTCTTGTTCAGGGACACCCTGTATAATAATTAAATTGTATTCAAAGAATTTCATTCAAAGAAATAACGTTTCAATATTCTCTGTGTAAAATTTACAAGATTTAAAATTGTAAGTTGTAAACCAATAACAACAATGAGGAATAAATTTAGTCCCAAAAAAACTACTGTTCAATATTGACCATTTTTTTTTAGTATTTTAACAGATAGAAATGTAATACAAGAACACTTAAATTGCGGCTTTCGCTCTGATGGGCTATAGCCGGCTGTCTGAATGTCCAAATATGGTCACATTGTTTTCTACAGCATGTAAGATAAGAAATTTGATACGCTATAGCGTATTCATATCTCTGGTTTTCTTGTGCTTAGAATAGATGATAATGTTTATAGATTTAGGTATTTGTATAAATAACGCCGTTCGCCAATAATAAAATTAGAATTGAAATTACATTGAAACTGGTCCTTCGAAGTAAAGAAATTGGTAACTGAGTTTTCCCCTAACATTTTCCGAATCCATATATGTAATACTTCTATATTGCCAGAATATTATCTCTGCATTAAGTTTTGAGCTCACTGTAAGAGCGAAATAGCTTGCATTGTATCGCGCTATTTTTAACTAAAACTTTATTTAAGCTAACATCAAAAATGCCCACGCGATAATTAAATTCCCTATTTGCCCGAATAGCACAGTCGCAAAGCGTGGGATTTAAGCCGACCCTCGCGGAATGGTATCCCCGACCGAACGAAACACACGAATACGCGAAAACCCGATAACTAAACTTTTCAAACCCCCCTCTGAAATGTACGTATATGGAAACCGCAAATAACCGAACGTGAAATGGAAACGAAAACCCACTTACACACAAAACGGAAATCTGTCAAACAAGAGTATTTTAGAAAAAAAAAAATACTAATGACAAAAATCAAGTTCTTATGTGCACCTGGTTCACGGTACCACTCACTGACACACAAAACGGAAATTTGTCAAACGAGAGCATTTTAGAAAAAAAAAAAACACTAATGACAAAAATTATGTTTTTATGTGCACTTGATTTACGGGACCAGACCGACCTGCCTGAAATCCCTCGCACGATTCTTTAAAGAATCAATTCACCAGCTGGACTTCGAAAAAAATCAATGTCCAGCAACAACTTGGCTCAGGTGCGGGACGCCACAACAAAAATTGGAAGGGAAAGGGGAAACCAGGACCACAAAGCCGACGGAGACCAACTCCACTATAAAATCTCGAAACACCAGTGGCCGACTTGCCACAACCGACTTGCCACAACTTGACAAACTCTATTCACATTATTTTTTTTTCCTTTATATCTTTCGAATAAACCAAATGGCCGACTGCCACATATAAAAAAAACCAAATACACAATTGCCACCCGCTGGTGGAAATAACACCAGCGCGGAAAAATACTCCCTTCGAAAATATCTCAGCTCCACCATCCGACGAAGGTCCACAGCAACCAAAAAAAACACAATTTAATCAAAATCAAAATTTTAAAATTTAAAACAACAATCCTTTCTTTTTTAAAAAAACACTACTCGAAAATTAAAATTTAAAATTAAAAAGAAAACGCCAGTCCACTATACTGTTCGCACTCTTTTCCCTGCCTAAAAAGAACTAAAAGAATCTTGTCTATATGAACGCATATATGGCGCTCACTTTCCATTTCTCCAACATCTTCCCCCCCCCACACATGAGCGCGACCTACGCAGAAGCCAGTATTCGCAGTCGGGGCTTTGCCCACACCTATATGTGAAAGATCTTCTCAGATTTTTCTAGAGTGTGTTTGGCAAATTTACATATACACCCCCGCACCCACCAAAATGAAAATACTCAAATTGGCGGCACTCATGTATGTATAGGCGAAAGCATAAATGTCGACAGGTTCCCCTCCCAAAACAGGTTTAGAGTACAAAAAGCTTTAGTCTAGTTTTTTTTCATATTATGTCTTCGTCCCGTAAGTATAGTTTCGCGCAATGCCTTCCCCAACATCGGATCGTAAAAGCTCATCAACAAACTTCTAAAACGAAGTCGTAACAAAAGGGAATAAGAGATCTTGACAGCAGTTGTCAATTCTCCGCCCGGCTGCATTCCACCCGCGAGTGTCAAATTTGGTTCAATTAAACCAAAATAATATAAATAAAAAAGAAGAATATAATAAAAAAAGAACAATGCAATAAAAAGTGTCAGCGCGCGTTTTCGGTCTGTGTTTTTCCCTTCGGTTTTGTTCACCCGTCGCCCCGAACAAAGGGAAAACACAAAACAATAACAAACAAACAACAATAACAACAAACAAAATTCTGTCGCGAATTTATGCCGCGACAATTGAATTTGTATTAGTTTGCCAGAGAAATCTGAACTGCGAATTTATTTTTTCATATATTTCGTCTCTTGATATCAGTTTAATGTACTTTCACTATACTGGCAATATAGAAGTATTACATATATGTTCGAATCAGTGACTTACAAAAACAGAAGCGTAATCGAGACTACACATCGATTGAACGAAGCGTTTCCGAGGCTATACAACGTAAAAGTGAAAAGCTTTCCGGAAACGAAAAGCGGAACAGTGAAAAAAAATAACACCAAAAACCGAAAATCATCAACTCTATCGACGCCTCTTAAGAAAAATTACTACACAAAAGATTTGTAAAACAAAGATTATGGAAAAACAGATGGAGTTAGGCGAGGAAGCGGTTGTAATTCTCAACAAGATCCAAGACAAAGGGATCAGGAGAGTGTTAGTTGGAAACACAAAGAAGAGAGTGGAGAGCAGCTGGATGTAGTTCGAAAAGAACCACCAATCTTTACTAACTGCTGGAATAACCAAAGATAGTTATTTCAAGCACAAGTACTTCGAGCAGACATCTGGCAGGTTGGAAGAAATCCAAAGAATGTTAGATGAAATTGAGAGCCAAGAACATTCGGAAAGAGTACTTCAGGCCGAGCATCAACGAAAACCGGATGAAAACAGAACATCAGTACGATGCAGCTCAACAAAAATGAGTTAAAAGATGAAAGTGCTGCGTAGTTCGATAAATCGTGTATTTTGCGAAATCGAGAGTTATAAACAGGCGAAATCAAAGTCTGGAAGAATGATATGAAGAGATGGGTTTGTCGTTATCTGAAGACACCTAAGAAGAATACAGGAGGCTTCAAGATGACGTTCTCAGTGCCATCCAAAAAATAAACAGAGCAATGAGTAGCAGAGAGATCAATAAGCATCATTCATCGTCCACTATGAGGATGACAGAAATTAAGATACCAATTTTATTTTTAGATCTAAATACCTAGCCTTCATTTCATGACCTTTTTAAAAATATAATGCATGATAACTAATGAACAGTTGTCAAATGCGGAAAAAAAGTACCGCCTAAAGACATCAATAAAGGGAGAAGCGGCTAGGCTGATACAGCATCTAAAAATAACAGATGCCAACTACGAGGCATCATGGGACATGCTAAAACAGCGATATGAGGATCGTCGCTTGCTATTCACAACTCAGTCAGGGGTTGACTCATAAGGCAAAGTGACTGATTTCTCCACCTGGGGAAGCCAGAAACGATCATTATTGAGTAGCAAACCAAGAAGACTTACTGCCTCCTAGCGGCGACCATCTGGCAATGGTATATCGACATCTGTCGATTGCTAGCTAAAGTAAGCAACGCGCCCCCAATCCAGGGTGTCACTCGACCCGTGTCCATGGTTAGTTTGCAGTCGGGGGTAACTGACTGTATTTTAACGGTGCCTCACGGATACCAGGTCAGCTCTGTGAGTAACCGTGACCTTACCGAGTTAATGGGGGCTATGACACGGCGGACCTACTATCCCCTACACTCATGGGAACAAGTATGAATAGTCTTAAAAAGATTAACAAATCAGCGGGCGATTATACCGCATCACAACTGGCAGATCGGGCGGAACGTGTCTTCACGAATACTGACCGACCGATTGCGACACCGAGAAGTTGGAAATCGGACTTTAAGAAGGAGGCCAGGGGTACCAAACAGATTAGTGCCAGATGTTAGCTATGCTAGCACGGTCAAGGCTACAACACTGGCCATACTGCCAAAACTATATCCTGAGCACATAATCACTCGTGAGGAGCAAGGACAGATTGAGGAAGCTGTTGTAGAGGAGATGTTAAAGGGTTGGAGGTCCAAACTCCAATTCGATGGCATCCATTTCCGACCAGGCCTAATACTGGTGGACTGCACAAGCGAAGAAACGGCGGAATGGTTGAGGTTGACGGTTCCTAAACTGCCGAGCTGGAAAGGTGTGGAGTTGACGACGTGCAGTGGGGACAACATACCTAATGTACACATGGCAACTGTATACCTTCCAAAAGCGGCAGGTGTGGACACCAAGAAACTCTTGGGCCTCCTCATCGCTCAGAACGAGGGACTCCAAACTGAGCTCTGGAGAATTTTTAGCAAGGACGAGAATAAGGGGAAGCTTATGACGCTTGGCGTTGACGATCGTTCGCTTGAGGCGATAAAGGCGAACAACTGTACTTTCCGGTACAGGTTCGGCCGCATCCCTGTACACCTCCACAAGCCGCTGGATCCTAAACCGAATACGGCGGAAGCCTCATCGGGAATTATACCGGAAGAGGTTGTGGCGGAAATAGAAGCTGCACAGAATGAGCAAGTTGAGGAAGTCAACCTGCTATCTCACGAGGTTGAGGGACTGGATGACCTCGATTTAACCATGTTGACCATGGGGACGCATGATGAATCTCAGGATGAGAAACTGTCAGAGGAAAGTGATGACACTCTGACAGCGGAAGACCAATTAAAATGGTAAGCATGACCAGCACTAAGGTTGCGCAGGTAAATCTGCACCATGCGAAAGCTGCCTCGGCAACGATCGCAAGGGTAATCACCAAGAACAATATTGGAATAGTGCTGGTTCAGGAACCCTGGGTCTTCAGGGGGCAGATACGAGGTCTGTCATGTAAAGACACGCAGGTAATTTGGGACATACGATGCGAAAAACCAAGGGCCTGTGTGTTACTAACTAACGGTTTGAAATATATATGTCTTTCAGAATTTCTTTCGGGAGACCTGGTAGCGGTACAAATCCCAATCAACATCAAAGGGATCATACGCGACGTTGTGGTAGCGACAGGGTATTTCTCAGGAGACGACGTCCATGCACCACCGGACTTAGTCACTAGACTGGTGAGCTACTGTAACGAGAAGAAGTTACCACTTACACTCGGGTGTGACGCCAACGCGCATAAAGAGGCGTGGGGCAGCACAGACAACAACCAAAGGGGTGAGTACCTTCTTGAATTTATTCTTAGTAATGAATTGGAAATTTGTAATGTTGGAAATACACCAACTTTTGTAACCAGTGCACGAGAAGAGGTCCTAGACATAACTATAGGAAATACTCTAATGAGGGGACTGCTTCACAATTGGAGGGTTTCTGAAGAGCCATCGATGTATGATCATAGGATGCTAAGATTTGACATAGATGGCTATCCATCAATCAATAAACTAATAAGAAATCCCAAGAAAACAAATTGGGATATATATCTAGATCATCTGAGCAATAACACAGTCCACATGGGAGCTGGCAACAATATCAAGAATGAGCTAGAATTAGAAACAGCGGTAGACAACTTTAATAAAGTTATTATTGATGCATATTAGGCAAGCTGTCCAATCAGCAAAATACACTCTTCAAAAGACGTACCATGGTGGAACAAAGATTTATCTAAACTGAGAACCAAGGTTCGCAGGTTGTTCAATCGGGCAAAAAGAACAGGAGATTGGTCGAACTATAGGAATACTCTTACAAACTATAGTAACGAAATCAGAAGAGCAAAGCGTTCGAGTTTCAGAAGTTTCGGTGAAAACATTGAGCATACCACTGAGGCGTCAAGACTCTATAAAGCGGTGGCCAAGAACAAATGCATATCTTCGGTTAGTCTTAAAAAGTTCGATGGAAGATTCACGGAAAATGAGGAAAATAAGGCCCAACTACTTCTAGACACTCATTTCCCAGGGTCCTCAGGGACAACAACTGTACACCATATGGAATACATAGGTAGATCGAAGAAAGAGAATTGGAAGGTAGCGAACGGAATATGTACAGAAGCACGCAGAAGATGGGCGGTGGGCACCTTCAAACCATTCAAATCTCCTGGTGCAGACAACATTTTTCCAGGACTACTTCAGAAAGGCATAGAGCTTCTCCTATGCCCACTAATGAAAATTGCGAGAGGCAGCATCGCTTTGGGTTACATACCAAAGATATGGAGGCGAGCAAGAGTGGTATTTATACCGAAGGTAGGGAAGAAGGATCCTCTTCACCCGAAATCCTTCAGACCAATCTGCTTAACTTCCTTTGTACTGAAAACTCTAGAGAAAATTGTAGACAACTATGTAAGAACAACGATTCTAGAAAGCATCCCGCTACATACCAGTCAGCATGCATATAGGGCAGGTAGATCAACGGAAACTGCTCTGTACCAACTGACAAATGTACTAGAAGAAACTTTTGAAACAAAAGAAATAGCTATATGTGCATTCCTCGATATTGAAGGTGGCTTCGACAATACTTCACACGAGGCCATAAAAGATGCTCTCATCCGCAGAGGTGTTAGTAATACTCTAGCATTATGGATGAAAAATATGCTGAAAACTAGAACGATAGCAACTACAACGAGAGGATGTCCACAAGGGGGAGTGCTATCCCCACTGATGTGGAGCATCGTTGTGGACGAACTACTTGAAGAATTGGCGAGCAATGGATTTACATTTTAGGGCTACGCCGACGATATAGTAATTATTTGTAGGGGCAAATTTGAATATACCCTATGTGAAAGAATTCAGAAAGGGTTGAAGGTGACTAAAAAATGGTGTACAAAAGTAGGACTGAATGTAAATCCAGCAAAGACTACTATTGTACCATTTACAAGGAAATATAAACTTAAGCATCTGAAACCAATTATGTTAGACGGAACGGAAGTGAAGCTTTAAACAGAGGTAAAATTCCTGGGCATTACCCTGGATCAGAAACTACTCTGGAAAAAGCATGTTGATAATGTATCAAAGAAAGCCAAGAGGGCATTTATGGTCTGCAGGTCCATCACAGGGAAAAACTGGGGCTGTACACCAAAAATACTACGATGTATGTATACTGCAATCGTACTACCAATGATCGCATATGGAGCGATAACATGGGTAGGAAGAACAAATCAACAAACGGTTATCAATGAATCAACCAAAATGCAAAGATTAGCGTGTGTGTGTATAACTGGGGCTATGAGAAGCTGTCCTACAGCATCATTAGAAGTCCTGTTAGAATTAACACCTCCTTACATCTACGTTCAGACGCAGGTGAAGGGGGCTATACTGAGAATAACTGGAGGAAGCGTCGGGTCAGCTTGTTGCATAAGTCGGAAGATTGATATTCTTACGAAGCAACACCCTGATATCTCACTACCAAGAGATAACATGATACCGAAGTTCAGCTTCATCAAACGATTTGCAACACAACTTAGCAATAAAAAGGAGTGGGAAGGTGTACATGAAAATTACACAATAAACCAAAGTATGATAACCTGATATACAGACGGGTCTCTTACGGAAGAAGGTACAGGAGCAGGAGTGTTTGGGCCAAGGATAAAATACTCTGAGCCCATGGGTAAATACACCAGCATATTTCAGGCGGAAATATAAGCCATTGATAGGTGCGCTCACTTCAACCTCAAACGGAAATACCGGAAACAAACCATTGCGATCCTATCCGACGGTCAAGCGGCAATCAAAGCACTAAAATCATACCAGGTAAGCTCTAAACTGGTGTGGGAGTGCCTTGATAAACTGAATACGCTTGGCCTGCACAATCGGGTTTGTATCTACTGGTAGGTAATGAAATGGCAGACGAACTAGCAAAGAAAGGAGTGGAAACTCCCTTTGTAGGGCCAGAACCATTCTGTGGAATGGGAAAAGGGACCATCTCTATCATATTAAAAGAAGAAGAAGATAAGCTAAGGAAATCATACTGGGACAATCTACCAGGCCTGAAACAATCAAAAACACTACTAGGGACTTACTACCTAAAGCGACATAAAGAATGTATGAACTTAACAAAAAAGAGTATAAGAATAATAACAGGGATCTTGACAGGACATTGTAGGTTAAACTACCACCTATCAAAACTGAGAATAGTATCGGACGACAAATGCAGGTTTTGCACGGAGGACACTGAAACTTCAAAACATATCTTAGGAGAGTGCTCCGCACTCATGCAAAAACGGAAAAGATATCTCGGCGACCACCAAATACCAGAACACATATTGAAATCCCTAGAAGTAGGCCCGATATTACAATTTCTCAATGAGATAGGACTTATAGAGTTGCTATAAGTCCTTGACGGGGCACAATAGTTCACTATTGGACGCAGTGCATATCCCGTTCAATAATAATAATAATAATTCACAACTCAAGTGGATCGGATATTGGATCAGACCACATCCAATAGCGAGTCAGCAGACAGCATGAGACAGTTGTTCGCCACAACTAACGAATACATGAACGCACTAAGAAGTTTAGACATCATGATGAAGGATGTCGAACCGTTCATTGCACGCATTGTCGTGAGGAAGTTAGACAGAGATGGGCTTCGCCTGTATGAGCAGAATGTCAAAAAGACGAAAGACATACAAAGCTTAGAAGACGTATTAAGTTTCCTAGAGCAGCAGTACCAAGCACTTGAATCATTGAGAGAGAAGAGGCAGACCACGGCGACTAACTTTAAAGGACAACAAAGGCCTGCAAATACCTATTATACAGCTCATCAGAAATGTGAATATTGCATCAGGGCATGATATTATTATATGCAGAAAATTTCAACGGCTTTCGGTTACGGAACGTAAGAGTTACGTGCAGAACAATAAAATAAGCTTTTTGTGTTTGAAATATCAATTAGACGTAAAATCTACCAGTTTGTCAACGGAGTGCAAAAAGTGTGGTAAACGTCACCACACATTATTCCACTACAACGAATTGAAACGGGGATCAAGCAGTCATCCTGATAGGGCTCAAGGAAAATCAGCTGCTTTGATGACAGAGGAAAATAAATCACCGTCGGTGTTGCTAGCTACGGCTCATAAGAGTGAAGACTACTGATAGGGCTCATTTGGTCCTGAGAGCATTAATAGACCAAGGGTCCCAAAAAACAACAATCTCCGAAGAAGCAGCTCAACTATTGCCGTTGCCAAGAAAAAAAGTAAAAACCGAGTTACATGGTTTAGGAGGTACAACAGTTGGATTTTCGAAATCGAAAATAAATGTCCAAGATTTATGAGCAATACGACGCCGATATCATGGAAGAAGGAATCTACAAGGTTGGAAAAATTCTTGGACAAGCTACCAAATTGGGATGGATACTATCTGGAGTTTTGCAGAAAACATCAAGCACTAATAGGATAACTGCAGCAGTAACTACGAGCCTTGAACGATTTTGGGAGTTAGATGACGTCAAGTCTGAAGATGCCGTTTTTGAAGATGATAAATGTCTGAAATACTACTAGGAGACCACAGTTCATGGCAATGATAGTAGATTTATTGTTAAATTACCATTGCGAGAGGAGAAAGAATTGGGAAAATCCCGAAAACAAGGACTATGTTAAGTTCATGAGAGAGTACATCGACTTTGGTCATATGATAGAGCCGCAAGACAAGATGCAGGGTCAATACTACTTACCACATCAAGCAGTGATTAGAGAAAGCAGCTCGACAACGAAGTTAAGAGTGGTGTTTGACGCTTCCGCCAACACCATTAATGGTAGTAGTTTAAATGATATCCTTTTGGTTGGACACAGCGAGAAGCAAAGTAAATCCAATTAAAAACTAGAGAGTGGACTATCTTCGCCTATACCGAAGCTTAAATACCCCACACAGTAGGAAGAAGTACCTCGAACATAAAAAAATGTGGTCTCAAGACCCTATTTCGAGCCAATTATAGCTGGTTTTGGAGCCCGGACCATGTCCAAAATCCGTTTCTAAAAATTTCCAATCAAATTCACCAAAAAAAATTTGGTCTCAAGGCCCCATTTAGACCAATATATATGTTGCTTGGGAACCTCGGACCACGTCAAAAATACGTTTCTAAACATTTTCAATCGAATACAACAATAAAAAAGTTTTGAAAAATGTTGACCTTTTTTCGGTGTATGGGAGCCACGCCCAGTTTTTATCCGATTTGGCTGATTCTCGAACTTTATCTCAGTATTCACGAGAAAAAATGTACCCAAAGTTTCAAGTCGATATCTTCAAAACTGCGACCGCTATCGTGCGGACGGACACACGGACGGACGGACATACGGACGGATATCGCTAAATCGACTCAGGAGGTGATGCTGATCAAGAATATATATACTTTTCCATACCGGACACGCCTCCTTACGGGCGTTACAAACGTTGTGTCAAAGTTAGTATACCCTGCCACAGTGTGTGTGGGGTAGATCACCCATGAGCTATATGGTAATTGCAAAAGTGTTTTTTTGTTCGCTCCCCGTGCATTTTCGGAAAGGTGGGGGCTCAAAAAAACATTTGCAAAAAAACTGGACTTCGGTAGTGGAAAAAAGCCAGGCCGGCACTTTTGTCTTAAAAATTGACTAAAAATTATATATAGCTTTATCTATTTGTAACTTTTACAATTAGAGATTTAGGCATTAGACTACAAAATAATTTTTTGCAGAATGAAAGGATAAACATTTTCCCCATAAACACTTTTAGCCGTTCATGGTGTTTAAAGCGGTCAACTCCAAAATATTTTGTAAAGCGTTTTTTTAAATTGATCTCATGCAAATTTTGGATGGAGGTAAAATGTAGTGCTTATCATCATTTAATAGGGCATTGAATGTAGTTTATTTCAGCATCTGAAATTTTGGAAAAATTTTGATTTTTAGAGAAAAGATAGATTTTTAAAGAAAAACAAATTGGTTTCTTGTTTTTATTAGTATTGAAAAATATGTTCAGATTCAAGATACTCCTCCTCCTTCATGTAAAAAATTCAGGGATACTCGGTGAGTGTTTTAAGATCGAATACACAGCAACTGTTGATAAACTAGTAAATTTGTCAGTGCCTTTCACGGGAAAAAAACACCAAAAATTTGAAAAATTAGATGTTTACTAAATAAATTTTAGATGCAAAAATATTTTCTATGTTTTTAAAATTTAAATGAAATTTTTTTTTTTAGAAATTTGTGAAATATATAATTTTTTATTAAATTTTGTAAAGAATAGAAAGAAATTTTGGTTTGATGATGTAATTGTGTAAAGTTGAACTGTTACATTAAAAAAGAATTAAAAAAGAAAGATTAAAAAAGAATATCAAGCAATGGATCAAAAAATAAAATACGACCTGTGGCGGGCTTGAACCCAAGACTGCCGCAGACAAAGCGGAAGCTCTACCCAACTGACCACAGCCAGCTATAAAATAATTTCAGCTAATGGCGGTTTGGTAAACCAAGCCGTATGGTGGACTCCATAATTTATATCTATTACTTATATAAAACTCTTCGTGAGTATGTATGTATGTATGTATGTATGTTTGTTCCCTTATAACTCAAGAAATACTTTACCTATTTTAATGAAACACATACCAAAATGTAGGTAATTTCATTGATCTCATCATAGGCTATATGCCATTTCATTAAATTTGGGCGTTCGAGGTGGGCGTGGCAAATATTATTCTAAAATGCTATAATTTATGCAGTGTTTAACCGATTTCGCTGAAATTTTATATGTGATTTTGGGTAGCATGTTGATTCTGAAAATTTGCTGTCCGCCCACTGCCACGCCCCAAAATTTGTAATGTTCTGTAACTCGGGTCTATTCAAGGGATTTCGCTTAAATTTTGGATTTCGTGCTGGGTGGTGAATGGGCAGAGGGTTGACTATGAAAATTTGCGGTCCGTCCACTGCCACGCCCTGAAATTTTAAAAGCTCTGTAACTCGGGTACTATTCAAGAAATTTCGCTGAAATTTTGGATTTGGTGCTGGGTGGTGAATGGGCAAAGGGATGACTATTGAAATTTAAGATCCGCCCACTGCCAAGCCCTAAAAAATTTTAAGCTCTGTTACTCGGGTCCTATTCAAGGGATTTCGGTGAAATTTTAGACTTGGTGCTGGGAGGTGAATGGGCAGAGGGATGACTTGCAAAATCTATTTTTATTTCAGTTGCTTAAATAATACATATAACATTTCTACGTTAACATGAAATTACAAAATTATTGCGAGCGAAGCTGTGGGTATAAGCTAGTATACATATAAAAATCATTTGTGAAATATGTGAACTTTTATTAAATTTTGTAAAGAATAGAAAGAAATTTTGTTTGATGATGTAATTGTGTAAAGTTGAACTGTTACATTAAAAAAGAATTAAAAAAGAAAGATTCAAAAAGAAAAAAAAATATCAAGCAATGGATTAAAAAAAAAAATACGTGGCGGGCTTGAACCTATGACTGTCGCAGTCATAGGCCGAAGCTCTAACCAACAAACCACAGCCAGCTATAAAATAACTTGAGCTAATGGCGATATAGTTCATCAAGCTGTATGGTGAATGTGTATATACTAAGGCATTCAATCCCGGGATCCCGAAATCCCGGGATCCCGGACGTTTTCTCAATCCCAGAAACCCGGGATTTTGAGTCTGGAATCCCGGGATTAAAACAATGCATTGTTTAAGATATTTTTGACGTTTTTACACAAAAATACTTTCGTGCATTTACTTTCAATCTAACTGGTAAATTAAAAAAACCCACTTTTGTAGATTTAGTGCTACAAACACACAAAAATTTACAAGATTTTTGTCAATAACGGTTAACAAACAATTTTTATCGATCTGAATAAAATTTTTTCAATTTAAAAAATTTTTTTTTTTTAAAAAAGATATATGTTAAAATTATTTTGTTGACCGTATATTGAAAACTTTACGAATTGGATAAATGGTTTTGTGTGTGTTTTACTTTTGAATGGACACCAATTTTAATAGTTTTAAACAACAATTGGTGTATCCGTTCCCGCTATGATACTAACACTACTGAAAGTAAGTTTTTCGAGTTTAGCATGAAATGGAGCTGGCAGAATTTTATTATTATATTCGGATTCAGCGTGGCAAAAAAAAATAATTTGTTCGATCAATCTAATTTAAAAAGAATTACTTTTTGTTTGACTATATTTATTTAAATATTATTCGTTTTGTTTAACGTAATATTTATTAAATATGTTTTCTTTGTCGAATTAAACTTAAAATATTGTTGCAACAATTTTTTCTTTAATTTTATATTAACTATTGTATTTAATTGGAAAATCCCGAAAATCCCGAACAAATCCCGGGATCCCGGGATTGTGATTTCAAATCCCGAAATCCCGGGATTTTCAAAAACACTTCGGGATTGAATGCCTTACCTCCTATACATTCTATCATTTACAAAGTTGAAATTTATCAAGTGGGTATTTTATGGGAAAGTCCTCTTTTCTCGTGAATGATGATTGGGACTATGGCACATGTTGAATAAATCCTACGGCCCCCATCCCTACCATCAAAGGGAAAGTCCTCTTTTCTCGGGAAAGATGATTGGGACTATGGCACATGTTGAATAAATCCTACGGCCCCCATCCCTACCATCATCCTTGTCCATTATTTATCAAAAGCAATGAAATCTACGCAAAATGGAATTTTTTTGGGAAAGCCCTCTTCTATCGCAAATGATGATTGGGACTATGGCACATGTCGAACGAATCCTACGGCCCCCATCCCTACCATCATCCTTATTTTCTTTAGTGTTCTAATGCTGAATGATGACTGGGACTATGGCACATGTTGAATAAATCCTACGGCCCCCATCCCTGCCATCATTCTAGCTTCCATTTTATTCTACTTTACACTACCCTATAATACCACTCACCTGATTCGGAATATAATCGCAATAGACCGAAATCAGGGTGAGCGCTCGCCTTTTATATGCTCGTCGTATCACCAACCCGTTGGTGATTTGTTGCCGTTGATTTTGTCGCTACGCGTGGGGTATTGTTGCGTAGTGCCTATCGCCCTTTTCCCTGTGGTATTTCCCACCATTCTTGAACCTGACTGACCAGGTAGTTGGTTGGATGACCGGGGTGGCCAGTGTGCCATTGTTATGACCGGTGTGACCATTGTGTCACCGTAGTGCCAGGTGTGACCATTGTGCCACTGTTCGCCCTAAATTAGGTACTATGAAAAATCGAGTATTTCAGTGTATATATATTCGTTAAACTAAAATTTCAATTGTTTACATAAATTCATGTATGTGGCCCTACTGGCCGGTGCATTTCTAATGAAATAAATACTAATTATGTTATTGTGACGACTCTTAATTTTTAGGGGTCGTCACACCCCCCCCCCCCTTACTTCCGCGGCAAGAAACGGATTGTCTCGGTGCCATGTCGACCCAAAGCGACCAGGTAATCACCCTCCGTTCACCGTATACGGAATCGGTGCCGTTTTCCTGGTACCCGACGTCTCCTGGCCTGCAGGATGCGGAGTTGGACGGCCGGGTGGAGCCTCGCGAATGGGTCTTCGTCGGTTGCGAGGTTGACTTGCTGTGGTGGTGGTGGGGTACTCGAAGGAGTGTGCGTGGCTGGTGACTCCACGCCTGTTGGGGCGGTGGGTGAGGGCACGCTTGGACAGGACCATTCCATTCGTTCCTCTGTAGTTGGTAGTTCGAGCTGTCCCTCATTCATCTCATCGTAATGTAATATTAGGTAGGGCGTGCCGTCGGGCGAAATATCCACCATAGCCCCAATCTCCTGGTCTGCCATCATCATGTCTTCGGCGGTCGCGGGCACCAAACACCCTAGCGTGATGGCACTGGTATCGGACATGCGTTCCTCGTTGTTACTGGACATTGTCTCTGTTTCGACGCCCCCCTCGGTTTCGGTGTCTGGTGTCGCCGCGGCTGCTGATGATTTTCTGTCTTCGTCGTTGCTGCTGTCGGTGGCCACGTCTGGCAGCTCAATGGTGGGAGCCCATCGGTCGGCCTTGGCAGCCCTCTCGCGGATCATGCGTGCCAGCTTTCTTCGTTTGCGACCTGCATCATCGGATTTGTACCATGCCCCGGCGGGCACGGTCGGTTTGGTGTAGTCCTCCACCGGCACGGTGAAAAACTTTTCCGCATAGTGGAGAGTAAATATACCACAGTCGGATGTGTTGCTCTGCTGCGGGATCCGTAGCGCGACCATTGGCAGTTCGAGGATGCGGCGGTCGGTTGGCGCTGCGTGGTGGCGTGTCGTGTATTCGCACTGGAGATATTCGCTAATTAGCTGTACGACCTGCGCTCGTGGTCGATCTGCAAGTGAATCAATCACCATGATGTAAGGCACCTGTTGTGGTTCGGCGGCTCGGTTACCTCGGATGTGGTTGCATCCAGGAAACAGGCGACTGTCAGGAACCAGTGCTTGTTCTGATTCACGGGGATTACCACGTAGCGTAGTGCGTTGTGCCGCTGTTTGGTTGGCGGCCTGCAGGAGCCTGGTGACCAGGAAACTGCTCATGAACTCTGTGTGTTGGCGTTGTTCATGGGTGAGCACGTCCTGCTGCAGATGAGCCAGGCCGGCATCAATTAGTACGTCGTTCAACCATTGGCCCGCTGCTAGACGCTGGTAGTCTTGCACTGACACGGTCCAGTTGGCTGTGCGTGAGGTCAGTGTGCACAATTCGGTGCTCCGGTGATAGTTTGGCAGCGGGGCTTTTGGGAGTTCGGTGGTTGCCGTGGATGTTGTCGTGGCTAATGTGCGTCTTAGCTCTTCAGATGAGATGGTCGAGCGTGGTGTAGGCTTCATTGTCGTCGAAGATTGTGGCCTGGTGGCTAGCGCCTGTGTGCGTGGTGCCACCGTGCGTTGGTGAGCTGCGGCGCTGGTCGACAGGCCTTCATTCAGGTCGGCCCCCGCTGGCACCGTTTTGCGACCGGTCGTTGGTCGTGTGCCGGTGAGTCGTGAGCCTCTGCCGCGTCGTGGGTTGGCCTGGCTGCGCGTCACCATGCCTCCACCGCGTGTACTACCGGGTGGCTCTTCGTTATTCGGCGTTCCCCCGCCGCGAGGACGCAGCCTCCAGCGGTTTGGCCCTACCTTCTCCTCTGTCCATTCGTCGCCCAATACTTGGATACGCCGTCGTTGGGCGTCCAGGACGCGGTAGTCCTCCCGCGCCCTCTCTACACTTTTCTCCCACTGTGATGGCTCTCCCATCGTCGATTCTGAGCATGGATTCTATAAAAATCGATTGGTAAAAAGAATTCAATTGCGTCGTGGTTCTGGTTGGCGTGAAATTCGCTAATTGAATGTTGCTTTCTTGAAGCTTTGGTACGTGGATGGCCGGTTTTCACTGGTTGTCTCTTTCGCTCTCATATGTATTCCACACGTCCTGCCACCTGTTCGATCGTGAAGCCGCCATCTTGTTTAATCGGGATGCCAGTGTGATCCTATCTGTCACAATCCCTCGGAGTGTGGTTTTCCTAAAGCTATATGTCTACTTTATTGATAATATATATATTGTTCATAATTCAATATAAAATTCATGTTTTTGCAGTGGCAGGCATTCTCCTCTGCCACCGCCATCTTACCCTTGTTCCTTACCTCACTATCCTACGCCGTTGCCACTGCCTCCGGCGCACTATTCCTCTCCTGGAACTCCAAATCACTTATATGCGCGTTCCGCTCTTGCGAATCTGTCTCCTCACTCGTACTATTACCGGTGAAATGAAATCCACCACCTGGTATGGCCCACGATCCCTCGATCGCCTTTGAAAGGTGGTGTTGCCTTACCAGAACCATCTGCCCACTTCTGGTTGCCATGCGCGTCGTCGTAAATTGTAGTGTCTCGCCTGATCCTTGGCTGCCCTCTCCAAACTCCTATGCACAATATCAAACACCTCCCGCAGCTTATCGGTGCGCTCCACCGGTGTCTGCGTCATCTGTCCGGCCCCGTACCAGGAACGCTGGGCTGTAGCCGACACTCCTGTGTTGATCGCCAGCATTATTTCTGGCAGGAATTCGTCCCACCGCCGTTGATTGCCTGTTGACAGTTGTGCCACCATCGTCTTGATGGTGCGATTCGACCGCTCGGTTGCGTTTCCAGCTCCCCTCATATATTTACCGAAAGCCTTACTCGTAAATTGTGTTCCGTTGTCCGTCACCATCACCTTTGGCACTCCAAATCGCGCCAGAATTCGCTCACGAAATGCCTTCTTGAGAGTTGCAGTCGTCGCCTTCCGCATGGGGATAATCTTCACCCATTTGGTGAACTTGTCCACGAACACCAGCATCATGGTGTTGCCATTTGTCGACCTAGGCAGTGGTCGAAGTCCGCACAGAGAATGGCCCATGGTTCCTCCGCGATTTGTGTCAGTATCCGCCTGGCTGGTTTCTGCTGCTCTGGTTTAAATTTCTGGCAGCTCTCGCAACTGCGTACCTACTGACCTACCGCTCTGAACAAGCCAGGCCAATAATACCTATTTGCTATGCGCGCGATCGTTTTCGGATTCCAAAATGTCCAGCTGTCGGGTCATCGTGGTTTTCTGCTAACACCCGCTTCCGAAGTGGCGTTGCGACGCATAATTTCCACTGTGCGCAGTCCTCGTCACCCACTCGACGCGGAATATGTCGGTAAAGCTGGTTTCCATGGATCATGTAGTCGGCGTACTTCTCAAGATTCTTCGTGACTTCCTTCTTCCGCTTTTCAAGCCATCGACAGCCCTCATCCTCCTTCTCCACCGCCTCCGCCGTCCTCAGTACATCTCGGGAGGGCGCGTTGAAAAGTCGCTGGCGCTGAATGTAAGCCCAGGCATGGTGAACGCCGTATACTGTTTACTTCCAGGTTCCATTGGCACCTGCCAATATCCATTTTTTAGGTCCAGCGTGCTGATTACCTTTGCGTTGCGTAGTCGATCCAGGATGTGTTGAATGCGCGGCAGCGGATAGGCATCCGGCACCGATTTGGCATTCAATTGCCTGTAGTCCACACATACACGCCATTTCCCATTTTTCTTTTTCACCAACACGATTGGGGCACTGTGGGGGCTCCTCGCCGGCTCAATGCATCCTTGCTCTATGAGCTCATCGATCTGCTCATTTATGATTCCCATCATCGCAGGATTTTTGGGGTAATACCGCTGCTTAATGGGTATGTCATCCTTCATTATGATTCGATGGCTGGCGATGGTCGTGGTCCCCTTCAGTTCCTCAAATGGCGGCAGTTTCTCCTCGAGAAACCTATCTATCAACAATTGTTCACTTTCTGTATCACCCATCACCTGAACCCATTCCTCCTTGTTCCGTTGTTGTGCGGTCCGTGAACTGCCTCTCATACTTCCATTTTCTCCAGGCGGTGAACTGCATCCAGATTTTCCATTTTTCGCAGACTGTGATCTGCATCTTATTTTCCGATTTTCCGCAGACCGTGAACTGACCTCTAAATTTCCATTTTGCGCAGACTGTAAACTGCATTCAGATTTTCCATTTTTCGCAGACTGTGCATCCTAACTGCATCCTATTTTCCGATTTTGCGCAGACCGTGAACTGACCTTCAAATTTCCATTTTGCGCAGGCTGTGAACTGCATCCTCCATTACAGTTTTACGCAGGCTGTGAACTGCATCCTCCATTCCAGTTTTGCGCAGGCTGTGAACTGCATCCTCCATTCCAGTTTTGCGCAGGCTGTGAACTGCATCCTCCATTATTCCGATTTTGCGCAGACCGTGAACTGCTTTCCTTATTCTGCCCCTTTCGTGCGAGTGTTGTGCTTTTCCGGGTGGCGCAGTCAGTTAGTAGCCTGCTGTCCTCCTGCTCCATGTGTCCGTCGTCAACATTTTCGAGTGGAGTGTCCGTATCGCTAGCCTGTGAACGCATTCTTACCGTGTGGGTTCCGAGAGTCATCGTGGCTTGAATCTGCCCCAGGAAATCCAATCCGAGGATGAGAGGGTCCGTAGAGGTGTGCAACACCAATACCGTCATCTCCGCTGATCGGCCTCCCATGGCCACTTCCAATACGAGCGCTTCCGTTCCATCGGCCAGGCGTATGTCGTATTCGATGTTGACCTTGTTGAACAGTGTCCAGAATTGTTTCGCGTACTCCCGGCAGATGAAACACCGTGTAGCCCCTGTGTCGATCGTCGCTGTTGCCTCCACACCATCAAGGGTGACTCGAAGTTTAGTGCTCGCGTCGCGGAAGGGGTTCGATAGTCGGAGCGCCGGCCGGCCCTTGCTCTCTGCCGGTTCCGCTGTCGTTTCCCGCCTGCCTCCTGCAACATTCGAAAGTGCGCATGCCTCTCCGGCCGCACTCCCAGCAATGCAATACAAAATTGCCAGTGCATTCGCTTCTGAAATGCCCTTCTTCTCCACATCGATGACACGTACGCCGTGAGGGCCTTGGTGGACCAGCTGTTTCTGCCAGTTGGTGTCGCTCTTCCATTGACTTCATTGGGGTGCTTCTAAACGCACTGGTGTCCTCTTGCAGTCCTTCCAAATCCTGGGCTAGTGCCAGCAGCTCGTCCAACGTTGTGATATCCCTGCGTTTCACGTACCAGCGATAATCGACATGGCTGTTCCTGTAAATTCTACTTAGCTTGTCCTCCTCTTCGCAGTTGGCGTTCCGCATCGTATCCTGCAGGGTGATAACGTACTCCTTAAATTTCTCAAGCGGTTTCTGCACTCGCTGGCGAATGGCATCATCCAGCTGCTCAAAGTAACGCCCCGGCAAGAAGAATGACAGGAAACTGCTTTTGTATGATTCCCACGTTGTCCACTGGCGATTATTGCTCCTGAACCACGTTAGGGCCTTCTCGGTGAGCAGCTCCGGCATCATCCTTGGCATATCGTCCTTGCAAACGTTGTAAGTCGTCACCAGCTCCTCGAATCTCTCCACAAATGCGATGGGGTCGGGTTCCCCATTGTAGCGCACAGTCCACTTCCTCACCTGTTCTTTAATGGTAGGCCGCGGCTGGTGATATGGTGCATTCACTGGTACATCGCATCGGGTGGTCTTTACTGGCGGTGGCACAAATGACATATTCCCTTCCCATTTCCTACCCTGGCTGGTAGTCGGTGCAAAATTTATACTTTCCTTTTGCTGGAGTGGCAGACTGCCCTCTTCCGAGCTAGCCTCGTGATACTCCTCTTCTCCTGCTTCCGGATGTCCAGGGCTTCGTACACAGAAATAAATTTATAATTTACAGAGATTATAATAAAACAGAGACTTTATTCAATGTATATCAAAAATAGGTTTTTTAACAAAGTTTCAATTGGAAATTGGGTTGGGCAAACAGTGGCGTTGATCGTTGACTTAGTGGCGTTGCAGCTTGTCGGCGACGTTGGTAATTCGTTGATGCTGGTTGACAGGATCACGATGTGTGGATACGTGGCGGTGGCGATGTAGGCGTTGCGATGCGTAGAGTGATTTGGGGAGCAATAGGCGGGAGCGTGGCTAATGCGAGCGTAGGCGTAGCAAGGCGTGAACGTGGGTGCAGTAGAGCATGCAAGGTGGTCGATGTGTCCGCGTACTTCGTGGTGTGGTCCCACACAGGGATTTCTTTACAATCTGATAATGGGTGTAACACAGCCCAATGGCGTTGATAGACTTCGTAGATAGTGTCACTCGAGGGCGTCGATAAAATATATAAACAGTGCCAGTCGATGGCTTTGATGAACTTCGCAAATAGTGCCACTCGATGGCGTCGATGGAATATATAAACAGGGCCACTCGCTGGCTTCGATGAAATATATAAACGGTGCCACTCAATGGCTTTGATGAACTTCGCAAATAGGGCCACTCGATGGCGTCGATGAAATATATAAAAAGGGCCACTCGCTGGCTTCGATGAAATATAGAAACGGTGCCACTCAATGGCTTTGATGAATTTTGTAGAATTCGATCTTTACTTGGTTTCCGTAAATTCCAGATCCTTGCTGAGCATGCCTTCTACTTGCTGTCCCTCACGTTGCCTTCACGCTGATCGATCTCGCAATTAGCCTGAAACTGATTCGGAATATAATCGCAATAGCCACATTTTTATAAATAGTAAAACAATAATCCTATCGATTTTATTAACTGATACATGATAGTATAATAACTCAAAATAGCACATAAAATAGAAATGGGAAGAAAATAAGGTTTCTATTAATTTTTAATTAAGGCTGAAACAAGATTTAATCATATTAGCAGAAAAATTAAATGTCTGAAAGATAAATTTTCGTTAGGAAATTTAAATATTTCGAGGAAACAAATGGTTCGGAATTTAATAAAAATAAAACTATTAATTGGGGTCTTTTAAGGCAGAACTTTCTTGTGAATGATGTCTGGGACTATGGCACATGTTGAATAAATCCTACGGCCCCCATCCCTACCATCAAAGGGAAAGTCCTCATTTCTCGGGAAAGATGATTGGGACTATGGCACATGTTGAATAAATCCTACGGCCCCCATCCCTACCATCATCCTTGTCCATTATTTATCAAAAGCAATGAAATCTACGCAAAATGGAATATTTTTGGGAAAGTCTTCTTCTCTCGCAAATGATGATTGGGACTATGGCACATGTCGAACGAATCCTACGGCCCCCATCCCTACCATCATCCTTATTTTCTTTAGTGTTCTAATGCTGAATGATGACTGGGACTATGGCAGATGTTGAATAAATCCTACGGCCCCCATCCCTGCCATCATTCTAGCTTCCATTTTATTCTACTTTACACTACCATATAATACCACTCACCTGATTCGGAATATAATCGCAATAGACCGAAATCAGGGTGAGGGCTCGCCTTTTATATGCTCGTCGTATCACCAACTCGTTGGTGATTTGTTGCCGTTGATTTTGTGGCTACGCGTGGGGTATTGTTGCGTAGTGCCTATCGCCGTCTCCCTTTGCCCTGTGGTATTTCCCATCATTATTGAACCTGAGTGAACAGGTAGTTGGTTGGATGACCGGGGTGGCCAGTGTGCCATTGTTATGACCGGTGTGACCATTGTGTCACCGTAGTGCCAGGTGTGACCATTGTGCCACTGTTCGCCCTAAATTAGGTACTATGAAAAATCAGGTATTTCAGTGTATATATATTCGTTAAACTAAAATTTCAATTGTTTACATAAATTCATGTATGTGGCCCTACTGGCCGGTGTATTTCTAATGAAATAAATACTAATTATGTTATTGTGACGACTCTTAATTTTTAGGGGTCGTCACAATTTACATTTAGTCTTATTTAAAAAGTCTTTAAAGATGAATATTTCCCGAAGTAAGTGGAATCTATTAAAAAGTAATAATGGAAATGAACAACGAAGGTAATGTTTACTTAATGCATATACAGTCGAACCCGCTTAACTGAAACACGAATATGTCAGACATTTTGTTGCAGTTATGCGGGTTTTTCACTTAAGCGAATTCGGATAAAGGCCACCAAAATCATGGGGATTCAATTTTTGTTTCACTTTATCGGTTTTTTTGCTAAAGCGGGTTTCACTTAAGCGGGCTCGACTGTATATAAATTCATAAAGCTTTCGTTTAGTGAATAAAAAAAAGTTTCTCAATTTTTGGAGAGCTGGAGTAATATGGCCACATTTGGTCGGCTTCATATTTTTTAAAAATAAACATCAGTAAATTTAATGTTCATGTGCAAAAAATTACTCTGCACTATTTTCCACTTTTAGAATAATCCACATTTTTCTCAGTTAACTTCAATGTGCGATTCAGTGATGTATTCGACATTTGCAAAGATGTGCCCAACAAGGATATGGAGGAAATAGATGTTTTCAATTATTTGTTACAAAAATACATTAAAAATTATGTTTTCAAAACGTATGCTCTCTCCTTAACAGAAAAATCCAGACGGGTATGCAGATCAATTAGTGAAAAGTGGCAGAAGAGTCATTGACGATTATATTTATTTCTTAATCAAAACGTGACATGGCTTTTAACAAAAATGGAAATCAAAATAACCCGACTTATCCTAATCACCATGAGGAATCACTCAATAACTTAGAGTAACAAACTTTTTCTTTTAAAATGATAATATTTTTTTTCTCGATTCTTTAAGCGAATTGTATTGTTGTTAGTTTCGTATTATTTCTAATAATTTGGTATTAATTAATAAAATTTTTTAACACTGTTTTAAAAATAATTTTAAACATTTTAACACTTACATTGCCGTTAGTAAAATGTACGAACCCAAAAACCCCCGGATACCAAGTTTCGTTCCAATATCATTAATATCTGAATTTTGGCCAGAAAACTTGGTCACAGGAACCACAGGAACTTTCAAAATGTGAAGTATGAATTTCTTTATTATTATTTTATTTTTGTTTTGATTGTAACTTGTTTTAATTGAAAAGGCCAAGACTAGAAAAAAATTATTTATTTAATTATTTTATTTTGAAAATTTCCAAGTGTGGAGAGCCTACGGTAGACAAATTTATAACAACACTAGTTTACAGCAAAATGTATCCTCGACTTTTTATAGTCATTTCCTATGTAAAAACTCATGCTAAATCCGAATATGAAGTCGAATTGTAAGTAGAACAGTTTTGGAGATATTGCACTATTTGCATATTTTGCATTTTGAAACACATTATTGCAAATATCTCCGGCTTCGATTGTATAATTAGTATTGAATTAAAGGTAATAGTATTGACTACTTATCTCTTATACTAACCTTTCCAACCAGATTATCGATTTAAACAATTACGAAAATTTTTCAAAATTTTAAAAATAAAAAGAACAACATTTGTTCATCCCATTTTAATTTTTGGATTTTGAAAGCTCATATATTTTAAAGAAAAAGAGATTCTATTTTTTAAAATCGATTGGAAAAAATGGAAGTTATAAGCAGTTGAGTAAAAAACCGTAAATGCAATTTTTTATGTTTTTCACGATTCAATAGTGCTCTTTTTTTGAAATAGTTGGGCTTTCAACAAGAAGGAAACTGTGATGAAAAAATGTTGTTTTTGAGCTCCTGGCAGCAACACTTTCCCATGATCCGATTTGGCACAAAGTAGCGTCTTTTTAGGGTGTGAGCATTTTATAAATTCGCAACTTAATTTTTTTTTTAATACAAAGCTATTGTCAATCTAGTGTACAATAGACAGTGTTGGGTCCGGAAGCATTAGCTTTGATTTTAATTAGAATTTTCAATTCTTATTAAATATATTTTAAATCGCATTGAAATATTTAATTCTCATTAAAATATATTTAATTGGCATTGAAATATTCAATTCTAATTAAAAAATATTTTTCAATTTATTGATTTTTTTTCAATTAATTCAATTAATTGAAAAATTTTAATTAAGGTAAATAAATCACCGTCGGTGCTGCTAGCTACGGCTCAAATAACTTAAGTCAAGACTACTGATGGGGCTCATTTGGTCCTGAGAGCCTTGATAGACCAAGGGTCCCAAAAAACAACAATCTCCGAAGAAGCAGCTCAACTATTGCCGTTGCCAAGAAGAAAAGAAAAAACCGAGTTGCATGGTTTAGGAGGTACAATAGTTGGATTTTCGAAATCGAAAACAAATTTCCAAGATTTTTGAGCAATACGACGCTCAAGTCAGAAGCGTTGGTATTACCAACATTAGCGAGTGCTCATCCTGATAAATCGTTTAAATATGATATCGACAACTGGACACATCACGTTGTGGCAGATCCTTGCTTCAACAAATCGGATAGGATTGATATCGTAATTGGAAGCGATTTTTACACCGATATCATGGAAGAAGGAATCTGCAAGGTTGGAAAAATTCTTGGACAAGCTACCGAATTGGGATGGATACTATCTGGAGTTTTGCAGAAAACATCAAGCACTAATAGGATAACTGCAGCAGTAATTACGAGCCTTGAACGATTTTGGGAGTTAGATGACGTCAAGTCTGAAGATGCCGTTTTTGAAGATGATAAATGTCTGAAATACTACCAGGAGACCACAGTTCATGGCAATGATGGTAGATTCTAAATTGACTAAAAATTATATATAGCTTTATCTATTTGTAACTTTTACAATTAGAGATTTAGGCGATTAGACTACAAAATCATTTTTTTGCAGAATGAAAGGATAAACATTTTCCCCATAAACACTTTTAGCCGTTCATGGTGTTTAAAGCGGTCAACCTCAAAATATTTTGTAAAGCGTTTTTTAAAATTGATCTCATGCATATTTGGATGAAGGTAAAATGTAGTGCTTATCATCATTTAATAGGGCATTGAATGTAGTTTATTTCAGCATTTGAAATTTTGGAAAAATTTTGATTTTTAGAGAAAAGATAGATTTTTAAAGAAAAACAAATTGGTTTCTTTTTTTTATTAGTATTGAAAAATATGTTCAGATTCAAGATACTCCTCCTCCTTCATGTAAATAATTCAGGGATACTCGGTGAGTGTTTTAAGATCGAATACACAGCAACTATTGATAAATTAATAGTATATACCTACACTAGCCATATGAAGTCTGCGTATAAAGCTATTTCTTGTGCAGTGGCTCACAGACACATTTTATAGTATCGATATTGGTATGATTGTAAAAGTCTAATTAATATCTTTCGAATGAATACTAGGACCTTAATCCGTTATGTACCTATCCGGAAAATTTAATTTTAAATTAACCTACTTTTTGAACTTTTTCCCTGGGGGTTACAAAACTTTTTTTTTTATGCAAAAAGTTGCTGTGGTCAAAGTAAAGCAACTTTGCTTTGGTTTAACCATTTCCTGAATTTTGGCAAATTTTTTAAGATATGGATACAAATTTATTTGCTTTCAAACCAATTTTCCTAAAACTAAATCTAAAAAAAAATTGTCAAAATTCAGGAAATGGTTTTATTGTTTATTGAATATTTCAATTGAAAATATTCAATTAATTGAAAAATATTAGTTAATTGTTTTCTTTTTCTGTAGAAGATTTGAAACCGACATCAAAAGAAAGCAACAAAAAAGTTAAATAATGAAAAGAAGGTGAAAAAAATGGAAAATAAAGGGAAAAAAGTTTTAAAATAATAGTAAAATGGAAAAAGGATAAGAAAAAACGTAAAGCAAAAGGAAAAAATGGAAAAAAGGGAAAAGACAAACAAAATGAACAAAACAGGGGAGAAAATGCCAAAAGAAAAAGGGCAAATAGGGAAATAACTGAAAAAGAGACAAAAAGGTAAAACATGAGGGAAAAAGGGGTAAGAATACCAAAAATATGGAAAAGAGATAAATATAAGGGGAAAAAAAGTAAAAAAGTGCTTTTGGCTGGTTTCTTGTCATTGCCAATTATTTGGTGGCTAAAAAACTTTTCATCCATTTTTTGTACTTTTTTTTCATCTATTTTTCCTTTTTTTTTTATCAATTTGCCTTCTTTTGGTGTCTGTTTCAAATATTGCTTCTTCCAGAAAAAGAAAACAATTAACTTATATTTTTCAATCAATTGAATATTTTGAATATTGAATATTGAATATTTTGAATATTCAATTAATTGATTTGTATGTCTGTCTGTCTGTCTCTAACACTAACCAATTCAAAATTTACAACTTCACTTAAAAAATGTTTGTAAGTTGTTAACCTTCTTTATTTTTTAAATGTTAGCCCTTCTTCTGGTGGTTCGTCTACACGCTGCGTTCGTGAGAAGAAACCATAGCCACTTACAAATATATCGGTATCGCACCCACAACGCGGCGATTGTAAGTAAGATGAAGTAGCGAACTAAGTGCCTTCTCACCAGAGCCACTAATGCTCATACAATACCTTTACCTAATATCGATTACCTTCGGCAAGCTGTATGCAAAACGCTTTCATGTATATACACACCAGAGATCCTCACTGAAATACACTGTTTCATGAACCACAGTAAAAATTCATTGCCTTTCTTCAAGTTCAGACACATTCCCATTCACAATTTTGAATCTGAACAGACATTCGCGCACAGCGCACAAAGGCAACGAGCAACAGTGAATATTCATCAAAGACAGTGAATATACACCAAAGGCAGTGAATATTCATTGCCTTTTTGATGTCTCATTGCCTTTGAACGAAAGCAACGAACTCGAGAGAATTATTCGTTGTTCGTCGCACGTTGCTCGCTGCTTCAAGAAATATTTTCACTCACTGTTGCATTGGAGATTTGATGAATAACACTTTAAGTAACCAATATTTGAAATAATATACAAACAAATTTCAACTTTTTTATCATACAAACGTAAGGCACATTCTCATTCAAGTTTTGATAGTGTGGCTCAAAACTAGAAAAGTGAGCATTCTTGCCGTTCATTGATACACACACAAAAAATCATTTCACATATAAACAAAAATAGCATCGACCTAAAGCTGCCACCTTTAAGAAAATAACACTGCCACAAGACTACCGTTGCCACCTAACACTATTTTCACCAATTACGGTGGTGTATTAGATTTTCATATTACACTTTCATATTACACTTTCCTATACACTGCATATATTCCCAGTACAACATTAAGGTCCGCACTAAGGCATTCAATCCCGAAATGTTTTTGAAAATCCCGGGATTTCGGGATTTGAAGTTACAATCCCGGGATTTTCCAATTAAATACAATAATTAATATAAAATTAAAGAAAAAATTGTTGCAACAATATTTTCAGTTTAATTTCATTTTAATTCGACAAAGAAATAATATTTATTAAATATAACATTAAACCAAACAAGTAATATTTAAAATAAATAAGTCGAACAAAAAGTAAACAAAAATTTTTGAATTGAAAAATTTTTTTTAGATTGATAAAAATTGTTTTTAACCGTTATTGACAAAAATCTTGTAAATTTTTGTGTGTTTGCAGCACTAAATCTACAAAAGTGGGTTTTTTAAATTTACCAATTAAACGAAAGTATTTTTGTGGAAAAACGTCAAAAATATCTTAAACAATGCATAAAAAATGCATTTTTGAATCCCGGGATTCCGGACTCAAAATCCCGGGTTTCCGGGATTGAGAAAACTTCCGGGATCCCGGGATTTCGGGATTCGGGATCCCGGGATTGAATGCCTTAACAGGAGGATAATGGCAGGGATTAATAGTTTTATTTTTATTAAATTCCGAACCATTTGTTTCCTCGAAATATTTAAATTTTTCCTAACACAAATTTATCTTTCAGACATTTAATTTTTCTGCTAATATGATTAAATCTTGTTTCAGCCTTAATTAAAAATTAATAGAAACCTTATTTTCTTCCCATTACTATCATGTATCAGTTAATAAAATCGATAGGACTATTGTTTTACTATTTATAAAAATGTGGCTATTGCGATTATAGTCCGAATCAGTTTCCGTTTTTAAAGATGATAAATGTCTGAAATACTACCTGGAGACCACAGTTCATGGCAATGATGGTAGATTCTAAATTGACTAAAAATTACATATATCTTTATCTATTTGTAACTTTTACAATTAGAGATTTAGGCGATTAGACTACAAAATCATTTTTTTGCAGAATGAAAGGATAAACATTTTCCCCATAAACACTTTTAGCCGTTCATGGTGTTTAAAGCGGTCAACCTCAAAATATTTTGTAAAGCGTTTTTTAAAATTGATCTCATGCATATTTGGATGGAGGTAAAATGTAGTGCTTATCATCATTTAATAGGGCATTGAATGTAGTTTATTTCAGCATTTGAAATTTTGGAAAAATTTTGATTTTTAGAGAAAAGATAGATTTTTAAAGAAAAACAAATTGGTTTCTTTTTTTTATTAGTATTGAAAAATATGTTCAGATTCAAGATACTCCTCCTCCTTCATGTAAATAATTCAGGGATACTCGGTGAGTGTTTTAAGATCGAATACACAGCAACTATTGATAAATTAATAGTATATACCTACACTAGCCATATGAAGTCTGCGTATAAAGCTATTTCTTGTGCAGTGGCTCACAGACACATTTTATAGTATCGATATTGGTATGATTGTAAAAGTCTAATTAATATCTTTCGAATGAATACTAGGACGCCTTAATCCGTTATGTACCTATCCGGAAAATTTAATTTTAAATTAACCTACTTTTTGAACTTTTTCCCTGGGGGTTACAAAACTTTTTTTTTATGCACAAAGTTGCTGTGGTCAAAGTAAAGCAACTTTGCTTTGGTTTAACAATAAAACCATTTCCTGAATTTTGGCAAATTTTTTAAGATATGGATACAAATTTATTTGCTTTCAAACCAATTTTCCTAAAACTAAATCTAAAAAAAAATTGTCAAAATTCAGGAAATGGTTTTATTGTTTATTGAATATTTCAATTGAAAATATTCAATTAGTTGAAAAATATTCAATTAATTGAAAAATATTAGTTAATTGTTTTCTTTTTCTGTAGAAGATTTGAAACCGACATCAAAAGAAAGCAACAAAAAAGTTAAATAATGAAAAAAAGGTGAAAAAAATGGAAAATAAAGGGAAAAAAGTTTTAAAATAATAGTAAAATGGAAAAAGGATAAGAAAAAACGTAAAGCAAAAGGAAAAAATGGAAAAAAGGGAAAAGACAAACAAAATGAACAAAACAGGGGAGAAAATGCCAAAAGAAAAAGGGCAAATAGGGAAATAACTGAAAAAGAGACAAAAAGGTAAAACATGAGGGAAAAAGGGGTAAGAATACCAATAATATGGAAAAGAGATAAATATAAGGGGAAAAAAAGTAAAAAAGTGCTTTTGGCTGGTTTCTTGTCATTGCCAATTATTTGGTGGCTAAAAAACTTTTCATCCATTTTTTGTACTTTTTTTTCATCTATTTTTCCTTTTTTTTTTATCAATTTGCCTTCTTTTGGTGTCTGTTTCAAATATTGCTTCTTCCAGAAAAAGAATACAATTAACTTATATTTTTCAATCAATTGAATATTTTGAATATTGAATATTGAATATTTTGAATATTCAATTAATTGATTTGTATGTCTGTCTGTCTGTCTCTAACACTAACCAATTCAAAATTTACAACTTCACTTAAAAAATGTTTGTAAGTTGTTAACCTTCTTTATTTTTTAAATGTTAGCCCTTCTTCTGGTGGTTCGTCTACACGACGCTGCGTTCGTGAGAAGAAACCATAGCCACTTACAAATATATCGGTATCGAACCCACAACGCAGCGATTGTAAGTAAGATGAAGTAGCGAACTAAGTGCCTTCTCACCAGAGCCACTAATGCTCATACAATACCTTTACCTAATATCGATTACCTTCGGCAAGCTGTATGCAAAACGCTTTCATGTATATACACACCAGAGATCCTCACTGAAAGACACTGTTTCATGAACCACAGTAAAAATTCATTGCCTTTCTTCAAGTTCAGACACATTCCCATTCACAATTTTGAATCTGAACAGACATTCGCGCACAGCGCACAAAGGCAACGAGCAACAGTGAATATTCATCAAAGACAGTGAATATACACCAAAGGCAGTGAATATTCATTGCCTTTTTGATGTCTCATTGCCTTTGAACGAAAGCAACGAACTCGAGAGAATTATTCGTTGTTCGTCGCACGTTGCTCGCTGCTTCAAGAAATATTTTCACTCACTGTTGCATTGGAGATTTGATGAATAACACTTTAAGTAACCAATATTTGAAATAATATACAAACAAATTTCAACTTTTTTATCATACAAACGTAAGGCACATTCTCATTCAAGTTTTGATAGTGTGGCTCAAAACTAGAAAAGTGAGCATTCATGCCGTTCACTGATACACACACAAAAAATCATTTCACATATAAACAAAAATAGCATCGACCTAAAGCTGCCACCTTTAAGAAAATAACACTGCCACAAGACTACCGTTGCCACCTAACACTATTTTCACCAATTACGGTGGTGTATTAGATTTTCATATTACACTTTCATATTACACTTTCCTATACACTGCATATATTCCCAGTACAACATTAAGGTCCGCACTAAGGCATTCAATCCCGAAGTGTTTTTGAAAATCCCGGGATTTCGGGATTTGAAGTTACAATCCCGGGATTTGTTCGGGATTTTCCAATTAAATACAATAATTAATATAAAATTAAAGAAAAAATTGTTGCAACAATATTTTAAGTTTAATTTCATTTTAATTCGACAAAGAAATAATATTTATTAAATATAACATTAAACAAAACAAATAATATTTAAAATAAATAAGTCGAACAAAAAGTAATTCTTTTTAAATTACATTGATCGAACAAATAATTTTTTTTTGCCACCTGAATCTGAATATAATCATAAAATTCTGCCAGCTCTATTTCATGCTACACACGAAAAAGTTACTTTCAGTAGTTTTAGTATTATAGCTGGAACGGATACACGAATTGTTGTTGAAAACCTATATCTTTTTTGTAAAAAAAAAATTTTTTAAATTCAAAAAATTTTATTCAGATCGATAAAAATTGTTTGTTAACCGTCATTGTGGGTTTTTTAATTTACCAATTAGATTGGATGTAAATGCACGGCTGTATTTTTGTAGAAAACCGTCAAAAATATCTTGAACAATGCATAAAAAAAGCCTTTTTTGAATCCCGGGATTCCGGACTGAAAATCCCTGGTTTCCGGGATTGAGAAAACGTCCGGGATCCCGGGATTCGGGATCCCGGGATTGAATGCCTTAGTCCGCACTAAGGCATTAAATCCCGAAGTGTTTTTGAAAATCCCGGGATTTCGGGATTTGAAATCACAATCCACAATTTTCGAGATTTTCCAATTAAATACAATAATTAATATAAAATTAAAGAAAAAATTGATGCAACAACATTTTAAGTTTAATTCGACAAAGAAAACATATTTAATAAATCTAACATTAAACAAAACAAATAATATTTAAATAAATATAGTCAAACAAAAAGTTATTCTTTTTAAATTAGATTGATCGAACAAATTATTTTTTTTGCCACGCTGAATCCGAATATAATCATAAAATTCTGCCAGCTAAATTTCATGCTACATGCGGTCAACAAAATAATTTTAGCATATATCTTTTTTTAATAAAAAAAATTTTTGAATTGAAAAATTTTTTTTAGATTGATAAAAATTGTTTTTAACCGTTGTTGACAAAAATTTTGTAAATTTTTGTGTGTTTGCAGCACTAAATCTACAAAAGTGGGTTTTTTAAATTTACCAATTAAACGAAAGTATTTTTGTGGAAAAACGTCAAAAATATCTTAAACAATGCATAAAAAATGCATTTTTGAATCCCGGGATTCCGGACTCAAAATCCCGGGTTTCCGGGATTGAGAAAACTTCCGGGATCCCGGGATTTCGGGATTCGGGATCCCGGGATTGAATGCCTTAATAGGAGGATAATGGCAGGGATTAATAGTTTTATTTTTATTAAATTCCAAACCATTTGTTTCCTCGAAATATTTAAATTTTTCCTAACACAAATTTATCTTTCAGACATTTAATTTTTCTGCTAATATGATTAAATCTTGTTTCAGCCTTAATTAAAAATTAATATAAACCTTATTTTCTTCCCATTACTATCATGTATCAGTTAATAAAATCGATAGGACTATTGTTTTACTATTTATAAAAATGTGGCTATTGCGATTATATTCCGAATCAGTTTCAGGCTTATTGCGAGATCGACCAGCGTGAAGGCAACGTGAGGGACAGGAAGTAGAAGGCATGCTCAGCAAGGATCTGGAATTTACGGAAACCAAGTAAAGATCGAAGTCTACAAAATTCATCAAAGCCATTGAGTGGCACCGTTTATATATTTCATCGAAGCCAGCGAGTGGCCCTGTTTATATATTCCATCGACGCCATCGAGTGGCACTATTTGCGAAGTTCATCAAAGCCATCGACTGGCACTGTTTATATATTTTATCGACGCCCTCGAGTGACACTATCTACGAAGTCTATCAACGCCATTGGGCGGTGTTACACCCATTATCAGATTGTAAAGAAATCCCTGTGTGGGACCACACCACGAAGTACGCGGACACATCGACCACCTTGCATGCTCTACTGCACCCACGTTCACGCCTTGCTACGCCTACGCTCGCATTAGCCACGCTCCCGCCTATTGCTCCCCAAATCACTCTACGCATCGCAACGCCTACATCGCCACCGCCACGTATCCACACATCGTGATCCTGTCAACCAGCATCAACGAATTACCAACGTCGCCGACAAGCTGCAACGCCACTAAGTCAACGATCAACGCCACTGTTTGCCCAACCCAATTTCCAATTGAAACTTTGTTAAAAAACCTATTTTTGATATACATTGAATAAAGTCTCTGTTTTATTATAATCTCTGTAAATTATAAATTTATTTCTGTGTACGAAGTCCTGGACATCCGACGAGTCCTTACGCCAGCCTTTGCGACGTTACAAAATGTTTATCAATTTTTTCCAAAAGTGGCAACTTGTATTGCTCATAAAATTACGTTTACACAAAACTACGGCTCTGCGAACTAAGGCGCCAAACCAAAAATTAAATAGGGCCTCAAAATTGTGGCCTTATTTCATTATGAAATAAGGCCCCAATTTTACAAATTAAATAAAACCCCAAAGGAATGAAATAAAGCCCCAAACTTAAATGAAATAAGGCCCCACAGTTGAGGTTTTTTTTCATTATGAAATAAGGCCCCAATTTTACAAATGAAATAAAGCCCCAAATAAAAAATGGTAAAAAACAATTTTTTTTAAATATAACCCTTTAACCGACTAAAAAGCAGAAAATAAATTTCCTTTAAATTAATTTCAACAATTTCGATTTAAAATTAAGGTTTTTTGGCTACTTTCCTCCTAATATCATTGCAGATTTTGAAGTCGCCAAAAACCCTTAATCATCGTTGTAGCTTGAAGGAATTGGAAGTTATGCCATGTTTAAAAAAAAGGGGTTTGCGCCCCCCCACGGCCCCCTACGCCACTGATAAACCAAAATTTAATAGAATGCATTGTCAACCGTACTAATTTCAGCTCTCTAGTTGTTTACGCCAAAACACCCTGTATACGGAATTGTACGGCAACCAACTTTATACCATTAAACCTACTGGAACACCGCTTAACATTCTGTTAAGCTGTGTCCCAAAACTGGTTTAATTCAATATGGAGGCCTTCTGCCATTTTCCAAACTTTCACTTCCTTCTTCTTTTAATAAGATCGAAAAGTTAATAGACGTTTATTTACCCGCTCCTGTCAGCTACCAATTATATTACATATATATCTATCGTCTTCGATATTCAAGTAAGCATCCTTCTGCCTCTACTTCCTAATAAAAAATATACAAAAAATCTAAACTACACGACTTTGATTTCCTTTTGCTAACTCTGCCGTTTTTTTCTTATACTTTCTTTTCTGCATCGTTCTACTGCTCCCCGAGCACCCGAACATTTGGTCCTTCGAACCGGATTCGGATTTTGAGAACGACATCCGTCGTAAAAATTAGTTTCAGCACTTCTGCATATTTTGGCAGCATCTTCCGCTCCAAGCTCCGCCGAGGTTTCAACTTTTCCAGCGTTTTTAGCGTTTTACGAGCGCATCTTCTCCGAAGGAACAGTGGAAAAGCCGACGGCAAACAGCAAAAATACAACATTCAACATTACAACAAAAATTCAAGGTACGTGTAGTTTGTATAAAAGCATAGTTTTTTTTGTATGTACAAAAAAAAGTGCAATTCTTCCGACACTTAGTCGAGAAATACAACAACAATAAAAACACAATAATCTTTCTCTGCGTTAATTTGTTCACTTTCGTGGAACGTGCGGAAAGCCACAAAAGAAAGGCCCAAAGCACCAATGAGAAATAAAGTTACCACAAAGTGAACAAAAGCAGAATAAAATACAAAAACGACACAATACTCCGATTGTGCATCGTCCCTAATTCGTCGTTAAAACCGAACCTTAACATATCAAAGAATAATTTAAAACGTTTTTAAATCTATTAAAATTCTCTAATTTTCAATTAGAAAATAACTTTTACTTTAAAGTTGGAAAATTTGTTGGCAACCCTTATTGCCTCTTCTCGGTGTAATACGATCCACAACCAAAAGCTTTTGGCTCTCAGCCCTCCTTCCATTACATACTTTGACAGTTGTGATTATCCCTTCTTTTTTGGGTTTTTGGTTTTTCGTGTTTTAGTTTTATTTTTAAATGAAATAAACATTAACAACATAAATTCTAAATAATTAAAATCAAAAAAGTGCATAAATTAGTGACAAAACTAAGTGATACAAATATTCCCAAGCACAGATCAAACGATCAAAGTGCAAATAAAACAAAATACACAAACACAAAACTAACAACCAGTGCACTGCTACAACAACAAGTGAGTGCCTTTCTTGAGACTGACTCTCAATTTTAATAATTTTTAAATTTCATGTGATATTTCTTTAAAATTTGAACTTATTGTTTTGTGATCAGCATATACATAAAAGCTAAATTTTGTGCATACTAGTTTTTGGTATTCAAAATTGTGCACTTTTGGTTTATTTGTGCTCCCTTTCAATGCGCTCCTTTTGAATTACTTTGCCACCATAGCTTGGCCAATATTTTTTGTTTATTTTGCTTCTGTCGGTTAAGTGATCGTATTATTTCATGTGCACTACTTTAGTGTGCAATTACTTTCATCGCTTCTGTGAAAATTTTCGAAGCTTTTATACTTTTTTAATAATTGTTTCAACAAATTCTATGCACACGGCCCTATTTTACAAAACCCACCTTGGGTAAATATAAAATTGAAATTAATTTTTACATTCCAATTAAATAAAATCAACATTAAATTAAATTCAGTTTTTAAAATTTAGTTTATTTTGTTAGTTTTACACATTAGTGCTCAACGCAAATTCCTTTTTTGAATTCTTAATTTTCACATCAGGGCACAATCTCAAGTACCTATACGGAGGGTACTTTTGCATTTAACATTTTTATTTAATTACAATTTTTTATTCAAGTGATCTTTTGATCTAAGTTCTCCACAACCTCAAGTGTCACCCCTAATTGTTTCGGGTATTCATTTCCGATGCCTTCTCCTCTTATTTCGAGCAAATTGCTTTTTTATTTAAAGTTTTTTAGTTTTTCTTTAAAACCATGACAGCTTTAGAGATTTTTATTCTCGCTGCTGACCAATTGGTCAAATTTGAAGCAGCTTTTGCGGACTTACCGCCAGCAACACACACCCAAGTCAATTTGAGCACTCAAAGTGAAAAAATAAAATCACTTTGGGCTGCAGTTAAGGCTTCATATCAGCCATGTTTAACCTACCTTGTTCAAGGTGGGGGCCCGGATGTCAACGCGGACATCGCTTTCGTCAAGTCCAAATACAAGCGTTCTTATTACAGCTTTGTAAAGTGTTTGGCAACAATTAACGAACTACTGCACCAAAGATTCCACCAAAGATTCCACAACAATAAATACTTATAACACCAATGTGTCATCGAATCTTTGTGGACTTTGTCCTCGCCGACAACATTCGTTGCGCACCTGTCAGCGTTTTCTGACCATGAGTGTCGCCGATCGTAATTTAAATTTAAAACGACTTAAGTTCTGCATCAATTGTTTAAGCAAAAATCATCAGGTTGAAGGTTGCAAGAGCACCTCTGTTTGCTCCAGCGACCCTCGTACTACCAACCAATTTTCCAAAATTTACTATCGCATCACTACGTGATCAATCGCTGCCCAACGTTCCGTTGGCAGATGCCAACTTTTGGCAAAGTTCGCCGGTGGACATTCTCATCGGCGGCGATCTCTATCCATATGTTATGCTGGATGGAATCAAACGCGATATTCTGGGCAGTCTCATGGCTCAACAGACTGTCTTCGGTTGGATCCTTACGGGTCCTGTACCGACCAAACAAATTTCTTGTTTTGCTACTAAGGTTTCCTCTCCTACGGATGAAACCTTAGATAAAAGCCTCAAAAAATTCTGGGAACTTGAGGAAGCTCCCAAGAAAAAGTTCGTATCTGCGGCCGATAAGTTCTGCGAAGACAATTTCGTCAAAACTACCCGGCGTGACCCATCTGGACGTTACATCGTAACTTTACCTTTTAAGTCGAATTTTCCATCTGAGACTCGACTTGGCTACTCACGAAATATAGCCCTTAAACAGTTTCTCCGAAACGAAGCATCTCTGCTGCGAAAGCCAGATTTTAAGGCACTCTACGATGCCATTATTTCCGAGTTTGAGTACAGTCCTTCTCACTGTTATTTGCCCCATCATCCAGTTATCAAACCTGACAGTCGAACTACAGCGATTCGCGTTGTTTTCAATGCAACCAACTCCACTTCGAATGGATGCAGCTTGAATGACATGCTGCATATTGGGTCCTGTCTTGCAGACTGATTTGCCTTTTTTGATTTTGAGGTGGAGGCTGTACCAGTTCGTATTTAACAGTGACATTCAAAAAATGTACCGTCAAATTCTTGTGGACCCGAAACATAGTCCCTTCCAAAGAATTTTGTTTAGACGTTCACCGAACGAAGAGGTTTTCGATTTTGAGCTTCAGACAGTAACTTTTGGGGTTAATTGTGAGCCTTTTCTTGCAATACGCACACTTCTGCAACTCGCTAACGATGTTCAGAGCACTCACCCTTTGGCGGCGCGTATTCTTCGAAAGTCTATGTATGTAGACGATGCGCTCGCTGGTGCCCATGATGTGGACACAGCGATCAAGGCACGTGATGAATTGACATCCGCCTTGGCGTCAGCTGGTTTTTCATTGCGAAAGTGGACATCCAACTGTAAAGAAATTCTGCGAGACCTGCCTAAAGACCATCTACTTGATGAAGATTTCTTGGAGTTTGATGCCACTAGCAATGTCAAAACTCTTGGGGTGCGCTGGAACGCTAGGTTAGATGAATTTTACTTCATTGCCCCCCCATTAGAACAAAAATCGTCGTATTCTAAGCGGGAAGTACTGTCGCTGATAGCAAAACTATCTGATCCAGTTGGATGGCTTGCGCCAATTGTTGTCGTTGCAAAAATTGTAATGCAGCAAGTTTGGTTGGACAAGATTGAGTGGGATGACGCGTTGCCATTAGCAACAGCGAATAAATGGAAGGAGTTTTTGTATAACTACACTTCCATTAATTTAATTAAAATCCCTCGGTGGGTTCAGTACACCCCTCAATCGAAAGTGCACATTCATGCTTTTTGCGATGCTTCCGAAAAAGCATACGCTGCGGCCATCTATATTCGTGTTCAAAAATCTCCATCGGACATTACTACTCATTCGTTGACTTCAAAGACCAAAGTAGCACCCGTAAAAACCATTTCCCTTCCGAGGTTGGAGCTCTGTGGTGCTGTTTTGTTGTCCGAAATACTATGTTCCCTTCCAAATGAGTTTGAAATTGAAATCGAAAGAGTTTATTGTTGGACTGATTCTACAATTGTCCTATCCTGGTTACAAAAGCCACCTTGTATGTGGACTACTTTTGTCGCCAATCGCGTTTCCAAAATACAGGAATGCGCCTCCATACACACTTGGTCTCACGTGGATACCCACGAAAACCCTGCCGACTTAGGCAGCAGAGGAGTATCGCCTCAAGATCTCCTTAAGAGTTCTCTTTGGTGGCACGGCCCTCAATGGCTGAGCCTAGACCAATCCCAATGGCCGATTCTTTCGCTAGAAGACCTTGAAACTTCTGTCGAAATGAAGTCCATTAAGTCGCATGCGACGGTTATTGACAACTACGAGGATATTCTTGATAGGTTCTCGTCGCTTCCGCGTGCACTGCGTGTGATAGCCTACATGCTGCGGTTCTATAATCGGACGCATCCTATTTTAAAAGCTTCTTCTCGCTTTGAATCTCGTTGCCTCTCAGGCTCAGAGATTAGGCAGGTTAAATTACGCCTGTGTATTTTGTGTCAGAAAGCGCATTTTAATTCAGATTACGACAATCTGCTCGAGGGACGGCCCTTAAGCGCAAAAAGCCGTGTTTTACCATTAAACCCGTACTTGGACCGCAATCAGGTCATGCGCGTTAATGGCCGTTTGGCAAATTCACCAGTTTTGTCCTTTAATGGCCGCGTTGCCGCCTGAAAGAACCACCTTAGACCGTCCTTTTCAGAATACGGGGGTGGATTTCGGGGGCCTTTCGACATCAAAACATACTCTGGCCGAGCGTGCCGTGTTACGAAAGGTTATGTCTGTGTTTTTGTTTGCTTCACGACAAAGGCTATTCACTTAGAGGTCACTAGTGATCTATCAACTCCAGCCTTTCTTGCGGCTTTTTACCGGTTTACTTCTCGTCGGGGTTGCCCCGAAAAAGTGTTCTCCGACAACGGCACCAACTTTGTGGGCGCCGCTAAAATACTGAAAAAACAATTTGATCAATTTTTGTGCGATTTTCGTGACGCTGCTGTCAACTCCTTCCATCACAACAACTTGTCCTGGAACTTTATTCCTGCTGGGGCGCCTCATATGGGTGGGCTCTGGGAGGCGGGCGTTAAAAGCTTCAAACAGCACTTCCGGAAGATGCCGCAGCCACACAAATATACGTTTGAGGAGTTTTCTACTCTTCTCACACGTATTGAGGCGTGCCTGAATTCCCGTCCGCTTAGTCCTTTGTCCGAAAACGCCGAAGAGCTTTCCGCCCTTACACCCGGTCACTTTCTTATTGGTGGCCCCCTACTGGCTCCAGCTGAACCCTGTTTAACTGATAACCCGATCAGTATCGTCAACAGGTGGCAGAAAATCTAGGCCATAAGCCAACAATTCAGCTTGAGATGGAAGGAGGAATATCTAAAGGAACTCCACAAACGTTACAAGTGGAAGTTTCCTACGCGTGACCTAGCGGTAGATGATTTAGTAGTAGTTCGGCACGAAAACCTAGCTCCTACCGACTGGCGGTTAGGACGAGTAACCAAAATTTATCTCGGTCAAGATCGACGAGTCCGAGTTGCGGACATCCGCACCGAACGCATCACAATAACGCGTCCGCTAGTAAAATTAATTGTCCTTCCGAATTAATTCTATGTTAATTTCTTTTAACTAATTCTCCGCTACATTTTCCTTTATTAACTCTCCGCTATGGACAAATCCAGAACCAGCTCCGACGCGGCCAAGAAGTACGTCTGTGCGTTGTGTCAGCGCAATCACTCCTTGTGCTTCTGCAAGCGATTCCGCGCCTTGAACGTGGAAAAACGACTACGTGCTGTCGTTAAGCACCGCTACTGCGCACGGTGTTTCGCCCAGTCGCATACCACGAAGCACTGTCACAGCACTTCGCGCTGTCACTACTGCGGTGGGGACCATCACACGATGCTTCACACCAGCGCACGATTGGACGTCCAGGGTCCTGGCACCCAGAAGCCTCGCAGTGAGAAACACCGCACCCAGAAGCATCGCAACGAGAAGTCTCGCGTCCAGAAGCATCGCTTTAGCGAGGCTGCAGGAGCCCTTGCTCCACTGCAGCGAATCAACGCGCTGTGCCCTACCGCAGTGGTCCACTTCCGGCTGAACGGGAAGCTGTACTTCGCGCGGGCTCTCATCGACTCCTGTTCGGAGATGAGCCGCATCTCCGAGTCACTAGTCACCGAGTTCCGCATCCCCACGAGCAGTGTAGACAGTAGCAAGGTGGCGGTGTTGACGCTGATGTCGCAGCACAACTCTGCATCGCGAGTGACGGTCCACTGCAAGGTCGTGCCTCGGTTCCAATTTCGAACTCCGGTCAGCGATGTGGCGAGCCCGGCTCGGGCGTGTTTCTCGAACATGCACATGGCGGACCCCAACTTTTTTACGTCGTCGGCCGTCTCCATGGTTCTGGGTTCGGATGTCTACCCGAAGGTCGTGCAGCCTGGATTGATTTGGAATCCTGGGGTGCCTCTTGCCCAGAACACGATCTTCGGCTGGGTCCTTTCTGGCCCGTGCTATACGTAAAAACCTCCGGGTCCCTTCTGACCCGGGGTCGTAGGGTCCCTTTATGGCCCATGCTAACATACTAGCATTCTTTGTAAACTTTAAACATATTACCTGAATTCAATAGTTGAATGAATTTCTCTTTTTTTTAAAAATATACTTTGCTTTTATATTGCTTAAAACTACATGTATTTAATTTACACTTATTTTGCAGCGTTGGTTACTGCAAGGTGGGCGGCAATGTTTACGCCAAAACACCCTGTATACGGAATTGTACGGCAACCAACTTTATACCATTAAACCTACTGGAACACCGCTTAACATTCTGTTAAGCTGTGTCCCAAAACTGGTTTAATTCAATGGCCTTCTGCCATTTTCCAAACTTTCACTTCCTTCTTCTTTTAATAAGATCGAAAAGTGAATAGACGTTTATTTACCCGCTCCTGTCAGCTACCAATTATATTACATATATATCTATCGTCTTCGATATTCAAGTAAGCATCCTTCTGCCTCTACTTCCTAATAAAAAATATACTTAAAAACCTACATCCTACACGCCTTTCATTTTATTTTGCTAATTCTCCATTTCCACCCCTTCTCTCTTTTTTATATCGTTTGGCCACTTTACGAGTGATCCAAACACTAGTTTATGTGGAAGTGTATGAAAAAGCTCGCGGCAGATTTGAGGATATATATATATATATATATATATATATATATATATATATATATATATATATATGTAGTCCACCCAAAGCAAGTTAATATAAGGGTAATAAAAATTAAAAAACTAGAGAGTGGACTATCTTCGGCTATACCGAAGTTGAAATACCCCCACACAGTAGGAAGAAGTACCTCGAACATATAAAAATGTGGTCTCAAGACCCTATTTTGAGCCAATTATAGGTGGTTTTGGAGCCCGGACCATGTCCAAAATCCATTTCTAAAAATTTCCAATTAAATCCACAAAAAAAAAAAAAATTGGTTTCAAGACCCCATTTAGACCCTTATATATGTGGCTTCGGAACCTCGGACCATGTCAAAAATACGTTTCTAAACATTTCCAATCGAATACAACAATAAAAAATTTTTACCTTTTTTTTCGGTGTATGGGAGCCACGCCCAGTTTTTGTCCGATTTGGCTGATTCTCGAACTTGATCTCAGTATTCACGAGAAAAACATGTACCCAAAGTTTCAAGTCGATATCTCCAAAACTGCGACCGCTATCGTGCGGACGGACAGACGGACAGACGGACAGACGGACAGACGGACAGACGGACAGACAGACGGACATCGCTAAATCGACTCAGGAGGTGATACTGATCAAGAATATATATACTTTTCCATACCGGACACGCCTCCTTATGGGCGTTACAAACGTTGTGACAAAGTGAGTATACCCTGCCACAGTGAGTGTGGGGGTATAACTAATAATCGTTTTGCGCATTCAGCGGAGACAACAGTTGTCGTAGCCTCTCTCAACGCTTAATTTTTCTGAATGTGTTGCTCCTTCAAGCTTTTTTTTCGATACATATTTTTTTTGGAAATGTAAATTTCTGTAAATGCTTTTTTTATGAACGATGGACATGGTATGGTCATACTGGGCGGTATAGCGGGCCTTCCCCAGCAGTTGTCTGGTCAGTTGAGTAGGTAACGTGAAGATAAAACCTCGAAACGAGCAATATTTCGAAGAGACGATTCCTTGCCCAATTGTTGGTTTATTTTTTAGCTGATTGAAATGTGATTTGAAATATCACTTGACGTAGCTCACAGCAGTTGTTCAAAAGTAGCATATAAAAAGTTTGCTACCCAAATTTGGTAGAGCTACCAGAAAATGACATAGTAGCGCTACCAATTTAGTGTCATTCAGTGAATAATCACACAACTGTTGTCTCCGCTGAATGCACCCGTTGTTGTTGTTTCACATATATTTTTTTGGGGCCTTATTTCATTTTAGTTTTGGGGTCCTTTTTCCTGGGGTTTTATTTCATACTGCCAAAATTCCTAAAACAATGATAAAACCGGAGACCGGAGAAACGTTCACATTCCCGAAGTTTCCGGGCAAAAGCCCTGTGTGTTGCAAGGGAACGTCGCACCAAGGATATTGGAACGAAATGATGTTGGGCACTGATGTGGATTTCTCACTCCAGAAACTGATAATATACACAAATAATGATAAATGTAACTTACGTAATGTTTAGTACCTACAATTTGCAATAAAACTGAAAAAATCGTGAAAAACAGAATGTTGCTACTTTCCTGTTTGCTTGTTCAAGTGATTTTTTCATTGCATACAACAAAATTATATACTAACAAGTGAGTAAGTTTCAGTCGGCCAAGCCGACTTTTATATACCCTACACCTACTGGGCCATATTGGATCCGGCATCTTGAATTTTGAAAATGCGACATCAAATTCGAAATCAGCGACCCCAAAAACCCCCCTATACAAAATTTCATACTGTTTTAATGAAATCTTTAAATTTCGGCCGCCATATTGAATCCACCATCTTGAATTTTGCAATTCCGACATCAAATTGAATATTCAATATCTCGAAGACAAGGAAAAACACTCTCTTTGAAATTTGACACAAGCTGAGTGATTTTATTAGGTAAACAAAAATATTTTTTTTAATTTAGAATCGTGGCGCTCGAAGATTTAAAAATTTTTTTAAATTTATTATTAAAAAAAATGTTTCAAAAATTTTTTTTTTTTAAGATTTAATATTTTTTTTATTTCTTGCGTAAAATAAAAAAAAAATTTAAACTCTAATCCGGTTTAAAAGTTATAAATTTAAAAAAAAGAAGTAAATTTTCCTTTGTTTTCATTTTTCACTTTACTTAATTTCAAACATAACGGTAAATATTAAATTTCCCTTTGGTACATAAACACAGTATACCCAGGCCTTTCCATGTGGAGAGTTTCAGATTTTTCTGAGAGTTGAAGTATCCGCTTGACTCGGAATGGCCCATATACGTCTCCTTCTTGGTCATCAGACCAAAGTGAATATACCCATACCTCATGAGGTGTAGGGTATAAAAACAGCCGGACACTAAAAATTAATAAAAATTAATTTTAGTAAAACACAAACAACTCATGCTTATAACTTCCATTTTTCCATCTGATTTTGAAATATATGGGCTTTCAACATCCAACTGGGATGAAAAAATGTTGATCTACTTAAAATAACAGCGGAATTTATATTTTAAATTTTGGAAAATTGTCGTAATTGCCAAAACTGTTGTCCAAACCAATAATCTGGTTGGAAAGTGTTGTATAAGAGATAAGTAGTCAATACAATTACCTTTAATTCGATATTAAACTTTTTGTAATTGGACAGCCGCTAATAGTGCAATATCTCAAAAACTGCTCTACTTATAATTTCATATTCGGATTCAGCATGGGTTTTTACTAGACATCTGCACAAATGTACTTACTTCTATTTCAGAAAACTGTACACTATTTCAATGTCAAAAATTAACTTCATTTATTTAATCACAAGCACTGTCGGTAGAATACTCTCTCATGAAAAATAATGACTTGACAACATTTGTTTTGTTCTCATCAACACAAGTACTGTACTCGTTTTCTCCAAAACATCGAGTGCTTAAAATGATCAAAACAATGACAACACAAAATACACCAAGTACACCAAGTACTTGATGTCAACTCGGACAAAACGAATTAAAATTTGAAAGACGGCAGCAATTTTCATTAACTCGAACTTTTTTTGGGTGCATCATGTCAGTTGGGATTCGGCCAGCTTCTGAGTGCGTCCTTGGATTTTTTTTTGGGTGAATCATGTCAGTTGGGATCAGGCCAGCTTCTGAGTGCGTCCTTGGACTTTTTTTGGGTGGATCATGTCAGTTGGGATCAGGCCAGCTTCTGAGTGCGTCCTTGGACTTTTTTTGGGTGAATCATGTCAGTTGGGATCAGGCCAGCTTCTGAGTGCGTCCTTGGATTTTTTTTGGATGAATCATGTCAGTTGGGATCAGGCCAGCTTCTGAGTGCGTCCTTGGATTTTTTTTGGATGAATCATGTCAGTTGGGATCAGGCCAGCTTCTGAGTGCGTCCTTGGACTTTTTTTGTTTGAATCATGTTAGTTGGGATCAGGCCAGCTTCTGAGTGCGTCCTTGGATTTTTTTTTGGGTGAATCATGTCAGTTGGGATCAGGCCAGCTTCTAAATGCGTCCCTGGACTTTTTTTTGGGTGAATCATGTCAGTTGGGATTCGGCCAGCTTCTAAATGCGTCCCTGGACTTGTTTTGGGTGAATCATGTCAGTTGGGATTCGGCCAGCTTTTGAGTGCGTCCTTGGATCTTTTTTGCGTAAATCACGTCACTTGGGAGTTGTTATAACCATAAATGACGTTATTCACCAAAAAAAGTTACAATAAAGTTCCAAGGACGCACTCAGAAGCTGGCCGAATCCCAACTGACATGATTTACCCAAAAAAAGTCCAGGGACCCATTTAGAAGCTGGCCGAATCCCAACTGACGTGATTTACCCAAAAAAAGTCCAAGGACGCCCTCAGAAGCTGGCCGAATCCCAACTGACATGATTCACTCAAAAAAGTCCAAGGACGCACTCAGAAGCTGGCCGAATCCGACCTGACATGATTCACCCAAAAAATGCCCAAGGATGCATTTAGAAGCTGGCAGAATCCCACCTGGCATGAATCATCCAGAAATTGTCCTATTTATTGAAAAATGCTTGGAATACTCACTGTCAAGCACACTATATTTTAGTGTACTTGTTTCTATTGCACACTGCTTTTGTGAGTACACTGCAGTAATGTTTTGTGAGAATTTTGTCTTGTGCTCACTTACACTCGCTGTCTCAGGACAAGACACCAATTTGTTTTGTAAGCATACGGGACACGACAGTTAATATTTGAAAATGAAATGAATGCCTTGAACAGCGTTTCAAGCACATTCATGCAGATGTCTAGTTTTTACATAGGAAATGACTATCAAAAATTGAAGATAACGAAATTTTTAATAATTTGTAAACTAGTGTAATCAGAGATTCATGTTCAAATAACATTAAGTATTTTTGGAATTTCTTAGTGACAAAATTGACTTAAAAGTAGTGAATATTTCAGAAGGCATCATTTCGATATGATAATTTTGGAAATTTACGATAGAATGGGGAGTAAATTACGAAATAAAATTAACGTAAACGAATACGAATACGACAACCGATCGTTTCGAAATATGTTACCTACAAAATTGTTTGAGTTTTGGTTAATTTAACAAGATTTTTTATCTGGGTGTTCGATTTCATAGTAATTTTCATAGGTCTTCCCAAAAAAAAATTTTGTTTTTCGAATCTTCGGGTCTGAGCTTTTTGAAAGTTGGCAACTCTGTGAGAACTCCTTCGATGCAACTACGACGGAAAACGAAATTATTCCGCTTTTGATGATTTCCTCCCTTTAGGCACTATGCTTGTGCCGAATAAATTTATTTAAATTGTTGCAAATTTATTTATTACACCGTCCGACACTAAAAAACGCACATGATCGGGACGAATAGATTCTATTAGAGGGGGTTAAAAAAGAGTATTCGTGTCTCCCAGTTTTTCTAGATCAATTCTTAAAACAGTTTAAATCGCATATTTGCATGTTGCATTTTTCCCACGCAAAAATTTTGTATTCCTGGGTATTTTCGGGTTATCAAAAAAAGCCGATTTAATTCGAGTAATACAAACATTATTTTACGAAAACTTAGTATTATAATTTGCTGATGACTAAACCTTATCTTCTAGCTACAGTGGTATTCATAAGTATTAAGTTGCTGACAACACCAATTTCTATGTTCTTCACCAAAGGCAAAGAAGATGATGAAATGGAGAAGCGTCGTTGTGAAATTATAGGTTTCTGGAAGCTTCTCTTTATTTCTTTATTAATATGGAATTTTCCAGAACCTTCTATGTAGATTATTTATGTATATTGTAATTCGCTGACTCCACTATGGATGAATTTAATGTTAAAGTGGAGCACCGTTATATAGTATAGTAGGGTATTAACTTGCACATAATATTTCCCAAAATTTAAATATGCATTTGATAGAGGAAACCATACCATTTTTATTTTTTTTATCTCAACATTTGATTTATTGGAAATTTCTAAATACTTAGAACTAACAATAATTTTTAACGATGCAATTTAACAATTTAATTAACATTTAACAATTTATACAAATGCTTGCTGCCCTAATCGATCGATTTGGACAACGTTATGCGGTACTCGATGGTTATGGCGGCATCAAGGTGATGTTGACATCGTAGGAAGTTGACATCGACTGTATTCCGGCATAATCGGGAAGTCGGAAGCGAGGACGGTTCCGGGGCTATCTAATCAAATGAAACATAATAGTTACGCTTTAGGCGTAGGGGTCGGGTGGGTCTTACCAAATTTCTAGCTAGAATATTTGGATGCACGTTTAGAGATCTCTTCGAATACTTTCGGTATTTGCAAATCTTTGTGGATGAGTGCATTTTTTATATACCATGGTGCTCCCACGATTTGTCGCAGAATTTTCGACTGCGTTCGTTGCAGTTTCTCAACATTTGACGGTGATGCTGTTCCCCAGAGTTCAATCCCATATGCCGATATGGGTTTATTACACTTTTGTATAAAAGGATTTCATATGTGGTGTTGAGTCTCGAATGCTTCGAGAGTAGCCAATTGAGTTCGAGTCTTTTTAGTTTGATTTGTGTAATTTTAGACTCGATGTGTTATTTTCTGAGTCTGCGATCGAGAAGCATACCAAGATATTTAGTTTCGGTACATGTGGTATATGTAACACTATTATTTATTTTAAGCGTGGGGCAAGTGTCTTTCCTTAGGGTGAAGGTTATATGTGCGCTTTTAGACCCATTGACTTCAATTCTCCACTGTGATAACCAATTTTGCAATGTGTCTAAATGCTGTTGCACGTGTTGTGATGCCATTTTGGGGTCTGAGTGTGAGCACAATATTGCGGTGTCGTCGGCAAATGTTGAGATTAGAGTCTGATCAGAAATGGGCATATCAGCTGTATAGAGTATATACAGGAGGGGTCCGAGGACGCTGCCTTGGGGTACACCGGCAAGAATATCAAATCTACTAGAAACGAAACTTTTATGTTTAACTACAAATTTTCTGTGGGTCAAGCAGTTTGGATATCAATCCTCTATACCATACCTTATCAAAGGCTTGGGTGATGTCGAGGAATACTGCTGAGCAGTATTGCTTTTTCTCGAATGTTTTTGATCAATTCAACAATACGATGAACCTGTTCAATCGTGCCGTGCTTTTCTCTAAATCCGAACTGGTGATTGGATATTTCACCTTTAGCAAGCATTGTAGGTAACATCATTTTTGTCAGAATTTTCTCAAAAAGTTTTGATAGGGTAGAGAGTAAACTTATTGGGCGATATGAACTCACGTTTGTGGGGTCTTTTCCCGTTTTCGGGATCATCATAATCTGCGACAGCTTCCAGTCAGTTGGGTAGTGACTTATTCTTAATATAGCATTATATATGTGTAATAAGTGAGTAACAGCAATTGATGGCAGCTCTTTCGCCATTTTAGCCGTTATTAAGTCATGACCAGGTGCTTTTTTTGGGTTCAACCATAAGTGCCTTTCATCTGATGAGTAGTGGGTTAAAATTTGATCTGGTTGCGAGCTTTGGTAACGGATAATTTGCAGTTGGGGGGTTTGGAGTAAATAGGTGACTTGCAAAAGCAATACCTTTTTCGGCATCACTTTTCGCCCAGTCTCCGTTGGGTAAACGAATTGGCGATTCTGCAATTATGGGTCGTTTTAAATTTTTTGTGGCACGCCAAAGAGAGTAATTTGTTGAGCTCGTCGGTGTAAGCTTTTCCATGAATTGATGCAGATCATTCTCGTTTTTCGCCCTCAGTTCATTTTGTAGTTTTCGTGTAATGAGGGTCAGCTTTTTTTTCAGATAGGGTGATCTGAACTTTTGCCAATCACGCCTTATTGATCTCTTTTCTGTTAAGAGCGCAGCTATATTTTGTGGCACAAATTTCTTTTTTTGGGTAGTGTTATTTATTTTTGGGGTCGCTGCCAGTGCGTTTGTAAGCAGAAGGGTAAAGTTACGCACTGACACTTTCAGTTGCTCCTCAGTTTTCAGTGACACATGTAGGGTAATGTGTGAACTTATATATTTTCTGAATTTAAGCCAATTCGTATGGATACTGGTGAGTTTGTCGGGTGGGTTGACTTCTGAATTTGTCGCATATTTTACTGTGATAATAGTGGGTGTGTGATCAGAGTTCCACTGAAGACTCAATGGTTAGTTGAGTTCGTTTAAGGTTCTTGATTACTGCAAAATCAATAACATCTGGAATTGTGCGTCTGTCTGATGGCCAGTATGTTGGCGTGCCTGACGAAACCACATCAAGGCCGAGTTTGCTGGTAGTATTCCATAGTAGTCTTCCTTTGGATGAAATCAGACGAGAGCCCCAATAAGTGTGTTTGGCATTAAAATCTCCAGCTACGAGAAATTTTGGGCCAAGGGTTGCAAAAAATGTCTGAAATTGCTGTTCAGTTATTTTGGAGCTGGGTGGACAGTATATTGCAGATATTGTCAATCCTTTTATGTACTCATCAAGACAAATACTGGTGGCTTGCAAGTACTCGGTGCAAAATTCCTGTAAAACATAGTGTTTGATTCTGTCCTTAATTAGAATCGCTGATCCACCTCGTGCTTTACCACCTGGGTGTTTAGTGTCATACAACTTGTATCCGGGTATATTAAAAAAGTGTTTTTGGGTCAAATGGGTCTCTGAAATTAGCATTACATCTATACAGAATGAATTGAGGAATTGAATGAGTTCCAATTTATGTTGGCATAAGCCGTTCGCGTTCCAGAAGGATATTTTTATCGCATTCATGGCTTATTTTTTAAAAGGGTCTGGATTAGCAGGTTTTGATTGTGTATCATTTCCTGCATCATAGTTTCCATGCCGTTCATAAACTGCGACATGTTTTGCATAAACATCTGTAGTGTTTGTTCAAGGCCAATGTTCTGTTGGGCCGGTTGAATAACTGGAGGGTCTTGGGTATATCCTTTGAGTACATTTGCGTATGAAAATTGTTGTTGTTGTGATGCGGCGTTAGCACTATTTCCTTGGGGTGGTGGGTATGATTTCATCTGCGCAAAATTGGCTGGAGTAGGGTTTGACCTCTTTGTAGCTGTTGCGCTTAAGGGCTTCGGTTCGGTAATAACCTTATTTTAAAGGGTTTTGTAGACTGAACACCCTCTGTAGTTGGCAGTGTGATTTCCATCGCAGTTACTACAATGTCTAACATTTACGTCTTCTCTCGATTTTGGGCACAATTGGGTCTGGTGAAGGTCACCACAAATAACACAAACACTGGGAAGTGTACAGTATTTTTTCGAATGACCAAATTCTTGGCAGTTTTGGCATTGTATTGGGCCTCGACGTTTATGCGGCTCCTCAACACTGACTCTACGGTGTAGTAAATATTGCAGATTGTATATAGAGTGGGGTTCACTTTTTGGCAGGGTCTTAGGGTCAAATTCCAATTCGATGCGGAAAAGAGGTTGGGGTAATTTTTCCTTATTTAGAATGTTAGACACAGATCTAACTTGGAATTTTAATGCAATTAATGCCGCTTCCACATTCGACAAACGAGTCTACACCTCTTAGAACAATCGATAGACCTTTGCTACTTTTGAGCTGGTATGTGTAATAGCTCTTTTTACACTTATCGAAATGATCCACTACTTTGCGAAAATCTGCCTCATTATAGATTTGTATTTTAGTTTCATGGATGGCGCCCTTGAGAATAGACATCACATGAAAACTGGTGGAACCTGCAATTTGTGTCATCAGAGTAACAAGGGAATTCGAGTTTTTTTCCCTGAGATAAATTGGTGGCTGCTCTGACGTTCCTCTTCATATAATAGTGAATATCTATTTTGCCCAAGATTTATGGGCTGGATACTCGGCTTTGTCTTTAAAACCTTTGGCGTATTCGTATTTTTGGGAGGAGATGTTTTACGCTTTTGCAATGAAGGGTCTGGCTTTTGCAGGTAGCGTTGCATGCCTGTATGCACTGCCACACGTGGAGAGTTTTTCTCTATAGGGTTTGCGCCAATTGCATCACTCGTATTTGCTGACTGAGGCTTATTCAAATGAGTTTTGTTCTCAGAGAACTTATTAGAAGGATCTTTATTCTCATTAAAATTCTTATTTGGGTCTGGCCTAAGAGTATTAGTAGTAATTGTACTTGCCAAATTTGTTTGTGTTTGTCATATTCGCTGCCTGCTGGGTGTAGGACTGTGACACTGTTTGCTCCATGAGAGAGCGCCCGATGGCGATGCGGGAGAGTTAGCAAAGAGTGCCTCTGCAGATCGATTCTTTGCTATAGTTGTTTCTGCAGATGCACTATTGGCGGGGAGGGTAACAATTACAGGTTGCGATGCATTCGCACTGCTCGCACCTGTTGGTTGCATGACAAAAGCTTTTATTTGTGAATTCGCCGTGTTTTCACTAGCACTAGCTGATGCTGATGCAAGCTCTAGTTTTGAGCGGGATGTTGAATTCTCTGTGAGAGAATTCCTGTTTTTGGGGGAGAATGATTCACTGACATAATTTTTCACACAAATCTTTTTTATTTGTTTAGTTTTTTCGTATTTGCAGTGGCTTCGCCACTTGCACTTTTTTCCTTGTATTGTTTTAGCGTCTTTTTCGAGTGATGTTTTAAAGGGTTGTTGTTACTATTTCACAAAGTAATTTGATTATTTCTGCGGGACCGATTATAACACGTCCGTTCGACATAATCCATGGCGCAGTTAAAAACATGTAAACTTTTTACGATAGGATGTAAACTCATCACGCTAGACTAGAAACATTGTTTGAAAAAATTCATAATATAGAGACAAAAACGCATGAGAGTTCAATTTTTTGCTAAAAAATTTGTTCATTGTAGAGAAAAATTCACTCTATAAAAATTTTAAAAATATTAAGCTAAAATACATTTTTTAAAATGAAAATATCGGAGTTTTTTTTAGTTTGAAGAGATGAATTTACATCCTATTCAATGAAAAATGCAAAAATGCGATTTAAACGGTGGATATTTTAGTGTCGAACGGTGTAATAGAAGTTATAAGTTATTTTTGTTGCATGAAAAAGACTACATCATACTTTTTTCCTCTTATCAAACAAACATTTTTTTAGATCCTGAGGACGGGACGCAAGTAAGAAAGCAAGGGATTGCCAAAACCTTTCAATATGAAAATTTTCTAAATTGAACAATTTTTGAAAATGTTTTGCATAAACATCTGGAGTGTTTGTTCAAGGCCAATGTTCTGTTGAGCAGGTTGAGTAACTGGTGGGTCTTGGGTATTGCCTTTGAGTGCATTTGCGTATGAAAATGATTGTTGTTGTGGTGCAGTTATAGCTGGCTTGGAGTGGTGGGTATGATTTCATCTGGGTGATATTGGCTGGAGTAGGGTTTGACATCGTCACAGTTGTCCCTCTGAAGGGCTTCGTTTGGGAAGAAACCTTATTTTTAAGGGTTTTATAGACTACACAGCCTCTATAATGTGCTGTGTGATTTTTACCACAGTTACTACAATGTCTAACGGCTGCATCGTTCCTAGATTTCGGGCATAATTGAGTCTGGTGCAAGTCACCGAAAATAACACAAACACTGGGTAGTGTACAATATTTTTTTGTGTGGCCAAATTCCTAACAATTTTGGCATTGTATTGGACCACGGCTTTTACGCGGCTCCTCAACACTGACTTTACGGTGTAATAAATACCGCAGATTATATATGGGGTGGGGCTCGCCTTTTTTAGGGTCAAATTCGAGTTCAATACGGAAGAGGAGTTGGGGTAATTTATCTCTGTTTTTTATGTTAGACACAGATCTAACCTGAAATTTTTGCTCTGTAAATGCGGCGTTTAGTTCATCGCATTCAATAAAACCATAAGACCTTTGCTGCTTTTGAGCTGGTATGTGTAATAGCTCCTTTTGCACTTATCGAAATTATCAATTACTTTTCGAAAATCTGCCTCATTACAAATTTGAATTTTAGTTTCATGGATAGCACCCTTTAGAATGGTCATCACATGAAATCTGTTGGCACCAGCAAGCTGTGTTATCAGATTGACAAGAGAATTTGAGTTTTTTACTCTGAGGTAAATTTGCTTCGACGTTTTGGGTCTTCTTCATACAGAAAAGAATATCTATTTTGGCCAAGATTTACGGGCTGGATATTCGATTTGGATTTAAAAATCTCAGGCGTGTTGGTATTTTCTGCAGGGGTCGCTTGAATTCGTTTTATTGCCTTTGTTCGCTGACTGGGGCTTTTGGTTCTCTGTAAATTTATTGAGAGGGTCTGGCGTAAGGGAAGTAAGAGAGTTTGAGCTTGCCAAAGTCGATTTTTTTCTCGCCAAGGAACAGATGGTGATGCGAGAGAGCTTGCGAAGAGCGCCTCTGCAGAGCGGCTCTTCAAAATAGTATTTTCAGTGTTGCCCTTTTGGTATAAATATACCAAATTCGGTATCCTTTATTGCGTTTGGTATCTTGGAACCTTTTTTCTCGTTTTGGTATCCTTTTTCACATTTTGGCCATAAAAAGTAGTAAAAACTTTTTCAGTAGTAAACATTTTTTGTACGTAGTAATTCTTGTGAAAATTTAAAAAATCGTTATTTTTTTATGCATACGCCCTCTGTTTCGGAGTAAGCAACACATAAACACAACCTTGCAAAAAAAAAACTATTTGCCTATCAACCAAATTTTTATTGAAAGTAAAGCAGAGCTTTTCTTGATTTTTCTCGGAAGGATTTAAGAGATTTATCCATTATAACTCCCAGTAAAGTTCTGTCTGAGTCTGAAATAACTTTATTACCTTTGGTGTCTACTTTTTCAAATTTAATTGATTGTGATCCTGAGATAATTCTCACTCAATGGAAATTGTTACGATTTTAAAATATTGAGCTTAAAAGTGACATGGACATTATAGATTTTTGGGAGAGAGTTTCTGGTTTTCAAAGTGGAATTGGAGAAAACTGTTTTAAGGAACTATCAAATTTTATATAGAATTTAATGTCATTGCCTCTCAGTTCAGCCGCTGCTGAAAGAAAATTTTCTGATTGATCTTTAATTAAATCAAAGTTAAGAAATAAATTAGATTTTAAAATTGAAAAACATAATGTTGTCCCAAAGCATATTAATCAAAGTAGGAGTGATTTTGACACTTCTTTCTCTCAATGCATATAATGTCAAACTTAAAAAAATCTTAACCCAAAATAAACGTAAATTTTCAAATTAAAAATAAGAAATTTGTGTGAATTCGGAAAATAAAATGAAGCGAAATTTAAATATAAAGCGATATGCAATATGCGGTAATGGTGGAAGTGTGCAAATGTTCCAACCGCCTTGCTGTGAAGCAAATCGTTGCTTTGGATATTGAACTGCGGTGTTGTCCTGGGGCCGAATTACGCCATTCGTGATTGAGCAATCTCGTTCAAAATTTTTGAGTTTGGGATTACGGCACTCGTTATAGAACAAAAATGATTGAATTTGAAGCGAAAAGTCATTCAATAGCTAAGCAGTGCACGAAGTTATTTATTTTTACGATTATTTTGATTAAATGTGACAAATAAAAACGAAATGTAAGTGTATTTGTCAGGGACCGTAACGGTTATGACGTTTATCGATAAACGTTTACTTATTATTTTCTGCTTTTTATTTTTCGGCAGGAAAAAATCGTTATATTTTGCTTAAAAAATAAACGGCAAAAATTAACGTTGTTTCAACACTGCCGCCCCTTTTTTGCACTATTCTCGTTGAAACTGTGTATATGGGGGTTTTCTGGGTCGCTGATCTCAAATTTTTTGTCAAAATTGTAAAATTCGACTTAATTGGTGATCATTTTTAACAATTTTTTTTGTAAACAGAGTAAATTATAGCTGATACACAATAACAGCTTAATGTAGCTGTGTTAAGTTGAAACAAAAAGCATTTTCATATCGCTCATTCCCTGCAATAGAGACACATCTCTAAACTCGGGTGTTTGGAGTTATGAATGTCACTAGGATCCTCAGATATTAATTGTTTTTAAAACGTTTTTAAAAACTTTCCAACTGCTAAAATTCAAATACTCAAAGTTAAAATCTTAAATCTTGACAAAAATATGTAAACATTTTGCTATTTTGGCCGCCATTTTGAATTTTAAAATTTTGACAAAAAAATGTAGATTAGCTACCCCGAATACCTCATATACCAAGTTTCATTGAAATATGTGAGCATTTAGTTTTTTTTGTCGCTATATTGGATCCGCCATCTTGAATTTTACAATTTTTACAAAAAATTTGAGATCAGCGACCCCGAAAACCCCTATATGCCCAGTTTCAACAAGAATAGTGCAAAAATGTGGCGGCGGTGTTGAAACAACGTTTATTTTTTTAAGCAGAATATAACGGTTATTTTTGAGTTTTATTTTTTTAAGCCGGTTTTTTAAGCTTTCTTTATTAAGTGAGATATGGATATGAAATTCATAATGCAGTCTTTATATGACCCCCTGACCATTTCTTTCGAATTGCTTTTTAAATTTCAATTTTGAAAATAACCGTTATTTTCGGTCCCTGGTATTTGTAATCATAAATAGTTATTTCAACATTAGTTAATGTGTTTTAATATTTTAAGACAAATGCAAACAAAATCATCTCAAAGGAATTGATGCCAGAGTACCAGACGCATCACCATAATTTGGAGAAAAATAACTGCAGCAAAAGGAGGGTGGTAATGAACCGAATGTGGGATCGTCTCGCCAAGAAACTTAATGCAGCAGGTACATTTCCAACTGCATAAAGTGACAATGGCCAAAAGTGACAATGTTGCTGCTAACTGGTGAATTGGTGGGATGGAAATCGAAAGCTTTTCCTTGAATTGTAGTTCTCCCAAAACATAATTAAATGCCTCTTATGTTAGCCTGAGCCGTTTCACTTATATGCAAATAAATTATATTAAATCCTGCGAAATTTCACTACACGCTGCTGCCGAAAAGAGGATTGCTTTTATCGCGAAGTTGTTTTCGTACCCGCACTAAATTGAATTCGCGTTCTGAGGAGCTTCAAAAACAACACAGTATTCATCTTAACTTCTGTAAAAAGTTTTTTGATTTTGACGTTTCTCAAAGTGACATTTGCACTGAAAACTACTACAAAGTGAAACAAATTTAGAATAAAATCTGGTACGTTTTATACAAATATCGAAACGAAACGAATCGAATGCCGTAATTTGACTACTTCTAATGCTCCATCGATCACGAATGCCGTAATTCGGCCCCTGGATAGCTTTTCGCGAGTTTGTTTGACCGGATAAGGGTTAAACTGTTTTATTTACAATTTTTCACAGAACAGACCCTGTACTCAAAAATATATGAAACGTCACTCCTACTTTGATTAATATGCTTTGTGTTGTATAAAGAATTATGTGTGAACAACAACGAAGAACACTATGTATGGTCGGCCAAAGATATTTTTTAATTTTTAGCATTAAATGTGATGTTATAGAACGTGCCGGGTAAGAGTATTTGATCTCAAGCAATTCTAGTACCCAGCCGGCCAAATGTTTGTAAACGAGTTCGTAAACGACAGCATTTCTTCGTAATTCTCGAAGAAAACAATCGTAAACGATATTCGAAAACGACACAAATTCGAATCCGATCTCGCTTTTAATTTGTCCACTGAAACGAACATTAAAAAACGAATAAAAAATAGTCGTTTACGAGTTCGTTTTCGAGTTCGTTTACGAATGATTTTCTTTCGAAGTCGACGATTTTTACTATCAATATTTGCTCGTAATTTACGATGTTTTTAGAACCGATTTTAAATAAAATAAAAAAAGAGTAAAAAACAAGTTTTTTAAACCGACTAAAAAGCCCCCCTTTTGGAAGTTATGCCATGTTTAAAAAAAAGGGGTTTGAGTCACCACAAGGCCCCCTACGCCTCTGATGGACCCCAACATTTAATTGCATTGTCACCAGAGTTCTATCAGTGTTTCAAATTTCAGCTCTCTAGCTCGCCGCAGAGTTGAGGATATATATATATATATATATAGTCCACCCAAATCAAGTTAATATAAGGGTTATAAAAAGACAAAACTTTTTGTAATAATTGTATTTATTGATTTGGATAGTCATGAGAGTACATCTGATGAAAGAGTATGTTGGGAGGAATTTTGTTTGGCCTGGGATGCCCACCAGAGGTGTCAGCCGATGCGACTGAGCCAGTCGGTTAGCCGCCGCCAATTTCTAACAAAAAAATCAAAACGAAAAAACACAGATCGACAAGTTTTTCAAAAAAGTAAAAAAACCAAAGCCTTTGACGGTCCAAAGCTCATCTTAACGCGCCAAATAAAGGGTTTTTTTGCTTTACATTTTTGTTTGTTTAAAAGTTATTTTTCAAATTAATTGTGACATTTTTATTTAAATAAATAACTGAACCGACTGAAATTGGATCAGCCGCCGCCGCCGACGATTTTCCATCGGCTGACACCTCTGAAGCCCACTTGATGGGGACTGCAATTGGGTGATTGAATTGCAACTGCAACAATGAAATAAATGTATTTATATACAACACATATTGCAAATAGATAAGTTTACTTACTAGAGTGGAAAGGTCCAGAAAATCCAAAAATGTGTTTGAATTTGTAATTCTGTATTTCATAAAAATATAAAAAAAGGTTATTGTATTAGATTTTTAACACATGAAAATTCCTTAATTTTTATTTTCAAACTGTGAAATTTGATTGTTTGATGTGAAAATATACCAGCTCCATCTAGTGTTTCAAGCAATAAATTATATTTGGTTTGTGTTTTTGATAAATAAACAAATTCAATTTCAAAGAGCACAGTTATACTATGTCCCGAAAATTGTATTGGACATAGTATAGTTGGGCCTCTTAGCACTCAAAATAATACAAATTTGTATGAAAACAAATTTGAATGTCACAGAAGAATACCATTTAATTTAAAACCATGACGAGTTTTCACTCAAACTTTTTTCAATACTCCAAAGATGGTTGAAGCTACATTAAAAAAATATTGGACCAGAAAACAGAACTGCAAAACTTGTTTATCGTTTTCTACAGTTTGGGAAAAATGGACATAGGATGGTTGTGCTTTAAGGTATTGATATGTCCGTTAAGCAGTCACTCTGTACAGATTTATTTTTTGATATACAGTGCGTTGTAAAAACTGATCGCGGTACGGATTCAGTCTGAGACACTAGTAGTACCTTTCATTTTATACCATCTATATATATAAAAGAGACGTGTATGTTTGTCTCGAGTAGACGCGAAAACTACAGCACCGATTCTCACCAAAATTTATATATGTGTTCTAGGGGTCGTGAGTGGTGACATAGGATAGGTTTTGACACGACCACTTTTACCGCCCACAAGTTAGAAAATACGTATTTCTCTCACATTTGTGAATCTTTAAAAGCAAATACCATATGATCAACAATCAACTTGGTTGCCACCTAGGACTTAATTTTTCCCCACCCAAGCAGTGTTACCATATCTGCTGATATTCCCAGTACAACATTAAGGTCCGCACACATCAACGCGAAGTACCGCAGCCGCTGCGAAACTTACTCAAAAATGTTTCTTGCAAATGCGAAAATATATTTGTTTGAGGTGAGCAATTTCATAAAAACAAATAAAAATGTGAATCTATCTATATCTATATATATATATATAAAAGAGACGTGTATGTTTGTCACCAGTAGACGCGAAAACTACAGCACCGATTCTCACCAAAATTTATATATGTGTTCTAGGGGTCGTGAGTCGTGACATAGGATTGATTTTGACACGCCCACTTAAATGCATTTGCCATTTACATTCCAAATAACTACGGAAAAATGTTTATTGTAAATGGAAATTAAATTATACCCAACTTAAAGCTCCCCACTCAATGCCGCGAAATTTCCCCAAAAATTGCTCAAAAATTGCAAGGCGATATTCGGCTCGGACAAATCTTTTCGTCCTGAAAAATTTCACAAAAACAAAAACAAATGCATATCATTCTAGAGCGCACTATCGTATTTTCAAGAAAAAGTACCATGACACCAACGAAATTTTGCATTCATGTGTGGCGTCCTTAAATGCGCACTGCGAAAGTCGCCCACTTTCACAGTAACCCTACACACAGTACTTTATTACAACTTAAAATACCCGAAATTCCGCCGCCGCGGTACTTTCTCAAAAATTCTTCCAGCAAAGATATTAAAATAAAAAAATTTATTTGCGGTGAAAAATTTCAAAGCTACAACTATAAATGTGTATCATTTATAAATTTTCTTTAAAAAAACGCAGTATCGCATATTCAAGCAACATTTTTGTTCAAGTTCCGTACCGTATGGGGACCTTAATGCAGGCAAACCGCCATTAATATTACGAGAAGACATCGATTGCGAATGAAAATTAAATTAAACTTGACTTAAATGCACACACTGCAATTGACCTTTTCGGCAAATAAGCACTGCAAAATTGTCCCAACAAGTTATAGAAATCACTTTCTTCCCACAAGAAAAATTTATAAAAACACAACAGAACGTCTCTCAATGTGGCAACACTCCTCACAGACGGGGCGCTCAACCAGTGCAGCCAACTTTAGGCAAATTTCCCTTCTTAAGGGAATTTTTTGTTTAATTTTGTCTAAAAGGGATAAAGGTACTTATTTTTACTTAATTTGAAGGTGCACTTAGACCGTAGGAGCGAACACAACTTTTGTCGCGAACTCCAATCGTAAACGAAATTCCTTTCGTGCAACCGTTTACACTGACTGAATATTCCCTCCCGCACCAGCATCGGAATCTACAGATTTGTTCGTTTTCAAGTGTTTACACTGCCGGGCCATTTTGTGCTAGCATTCGGCTACGTACCAAAGCTCAAAGATCGTAGTCCAGTCGTTTGCACCGGCTGAATTAACGGCATTTGTTTCAAATACTTATACCACATGTCATTTAATTTAATTTCAATAATCTTCCAAACATACTTCACTGCGCTACATACATACATACAATACGTATCATTCATCAAAACCTATTTCAATACCAATCGCTACATCAATATTCCTCTCTATAAAATTGTACAAAATTAACTCCACAGTATAAACACCAATTAAACATATATATTTAAAAATTACTTTCATCCATTCTTCCATAGGTATTGCAGACAATGCAACAACAAAAAATTATTTAGGCCCAGCGAAGCGGACCGGGCCCAGCTAGTTAATTTTATAAAAAAAAACTGTTATGAACAAACGAATGTATCCAATGTCAAAACATATATGTATAAATACCAATAAACTTGTTTTGTTGTTTGAGGAAAAAATTTAAATTTTTTTTGGTATCTTTTTGTTTATTTTGGTATTTTTTCAGAAAATTTTGGTATAGGGAGGAAGTGGGCGCATTCGCCACGTTTTTTCAAAGATTTTTAAAAAATTAACCAATTATATTTTCTTACAAATTTTTGTACACTTCGAAACTCACATTTATTAACTTTAATATTTTAACGTCTGAAAGCATATATCTAAAAGCTATCCACTACTTTTTCAACGAATTTCAAAAATAGCCAAAATGGCGAAACTGCCCCACCCATGGGGTAGAATCGCCAAGTGGTATAATCTAAAAACGCGCAGACTTTTTCGGCAAATGTAATATTTTATTTAAGTATTGAATATCAGAAGCTAAAATAAAACATTAAACAAATGCTTTAGGAAAAATTTTTCAAAAAATGTAAAAAAAAATTAGTAAACGAGTTAAATGCAACAAACGATTTTTCTAAATAAATTGATGAACTTAAATTATTGATTCTTCTTTTTCTCTTCTTTAAAATTTTGTTGGTCGGTTTTGTTATACCAAATACACTGACGTATGTGCCCCAGGTGCGATTCGGCGAATGTGCCTCAGGTGTTCCCACTCACACAAATTCTTTTTTCATATTTCTACTTTTAAGAAATTGAATCAAGTCGAGCTTTCATTCCATGCATTAATATCAAGGAAATAATACCACAAAGTATTATTTTCCTAATGCAAAAACTGAATTTAATATCACCAAATTTACTTATCCAAACAAAATTTCGCAGCACCCCTAAAAACGAAAAATCACGTTTTGCCGTGACCACGATTGAGGTAGAAATGTCATGTACTTAGGGAAGAAACTTTATCGATATATGCACAAACTATCCATACTGTCAATTTCAAAGAGTTTTTAGTTTTTAAAAAAAGTGGGGGTGGCATATGCGCCCCAGTGGCGAATCCTCCCCCTTCTACCCTACAATTTTTTTGGGCAGTGTCAACACACAGTATACAGTATCTGCATCCGCATGCCTCGGGTGCCAGACTTGTCAAAAGCGAGAAACAGCTGATAGAAAGAAGAAGAACAACACCATAGTGTGAAGTGAAGATGGTTACAATGTACCTATGTAACCGGTAAGTTTACTTTGGTTCTCGAGAAAAAAAATGGAATAAGCCCCTAGCTGCAGTAGTAGAACCTGTGCTGGAGAAACTCCGGGACTATTGATGAAATCGTGGGTCAAGAAGTGGTAGCAAAATTTACTCCGCACTAGTCGACACACCTCTTCCTCAGATGTTGAACTTGTGAAATCTTAAAAAATACCGTTTTTTTTTGTTTTTCTTCATAGTTTTTGCACAAAGCACACTTTACGTGACCCATTTTGAAATTTTCTTTTGCCGTTCATAGGCGGAAAAAAGCGACTACAAAAATTCAAATTTTTTATAGCTCTAATTTGAACATTAGCTGTTTTTGACAGATGAGACCATGAAGGACTGTGTGTCAACACTGATTTTCAGAGAGTGCAGAGGCTTTTAACTGCGACGCTTTCGCGGGTGCTTCAGCATTGTTAGTGTTTTCCGACAAACCGGTTTGCGAGATTGAATCAATCGGCGGCGTTCTTAGCATATTGATCACTATTTAATTTTTGTTTATTTGTTTATTATTATTAATTTGGCCTTTTACAGTCAGTGCCAAGACTAATGCGAGATTGTTGGGCGCTTTTTCCGTGCACTAATTTCGAGTTTTTCTGGTGGTTTAATCACTTCAATTTCCGTAAAAAGTATGCTATTAAAGTACTAAGGTTTTTATCAGGGTTGGCAACCGAAACGAATAAAGGTTTCGGTTTCACTCCCACTTGACAATCGGTTTCGGTTATCGGTTTCGCTCCTTGATTTTGAAAAGGTTCCGGTTGGTTGGAGCGATTGAATAGGTTTCGGTTTTAAAAGGTTTCTAGATGGCCCAATATTAAGAAATTTTATATCAATTCAATATAAATCAAGGGTGCTGAATCTAACCACATTTACCGAATTTCCTTATCTAACGCATTTTCAAACCAATTTCTGATTAAATTTCTAGTTTTTTTACCCCACACAGGGGTATACCTTTGTCACAACGTTTGAAACGTCCATAAGGACGCGTGTACGGTATGGATAAGTATATATCTTCATGATCAGCATCGAACACCGATATAGACATATTCCCGTCTGAATATTTAAAAACAATATTTTCCTTTATTTTAAAAATATATAATAAATAAATGAAATTCAATAAATTTTCTCTTTGAAAAAAAAAACTTCAAGTCAATTTTGTGTACGAAAACCTTTTAAAAACCGTTTAAAAACCCATAACCTTTTCAATTGGTTTTGGTTGAACCCATTCAATCGGTTACGACGAATCGGTTACGATGAATCGGTTTCATTCGGTTACGGCTTCAGTTGCCAACCCTGGTTTTTATTATAAAAAAAATGCCGTATTTTAATACAAATTACATGTCACTGACACTGTAAAAATGTGAAGTATACATTTCTTTATTATTATTTTATTTTTGTTTCTTTGTAACTTTTTGAAATTTTCTCTAATTATACGGCCAAGCCTTTAAATATTTTATTTTGAAAAACTCCGGTTTTGGGCTTCTTCAAAGAAACTTTTGGGGAGGAAACGTAATGATTTTGGAGCATTTTCTGAATCCGAGTGTCATCCGGTACCGAATTTACGTTTATCTGTTTGAAGAGCGTAGATTACCTTCGATGTCTAGAGATGAGTTTACAGCCTTATATCCGGGCCAATGCTTTCGAAAATATCACATTTCAAGAAAACAACGCTCAAATTCATAAAATATTGAATCAAAATATAGGTATTCTGCTCCGGAATCCATGTTTTGGACTTGTCTGCTTGTTCTTTGAGCTCTAATTCTGTCAACAATCTATAGGGTACTTTGGTTAGTCAAGGTTACCGTGAAAAAACCAGGATAAAACAATTTTAGAGTTAAAATTCGATATTTTAGTAGTAATCTAATTAAAAACCTGGTAATTGGTATGAAAACTCGTGTTTTGAATGAATCACGTAAAATTTAAAAGAAAATTTTAGTATCAACAACAACTACAGCATATTTAGAAAGTATTTTCACTGCAGATGATTTTTTATGAACATTTCAAAAGAAATGATCATTGTATTCGTAGTATTTCAAAATTTGAGGTGACCTTATAAATATGAAACGAACTTTATAAGCTTTTATTGGATATACTTGAAATTTTATGTAGTGGAGTTTTTTTATGTTAAGATACTAAAATTCAAAAATGATGGATCCAATATGACTCTCAAATATGTTAAAAATGCAAAGATGAACCAATTTTGTATGAGTTTTTCGACTTTTAAAAGAGTCATGTCCCAAAATTAATAGATTAATATTATTTTGTTGTATCCAACTGTTAGTGTTAATTTTGCATTACCATTACTTCCAATATATAATATGTTCACTAGACCTGTTCTGAATCGTATGGAGCTTTCTTCAAAATCAGTGCTCGATGTTCCGATTAGGCTAGTTTGGTTCCTTTGCATATAAAAATGATTTATGTGAAGGTTGGAGCCAATCGGATAACGAAAAGTCGGCGCGGAATGCACTTCTTTTTCCCCATACAAAAATGAAAAACATTGGAAATAGTGCTCGGATTTTGATGACACTTTATATACTAGTTAATTTGGTCGCTGATCTCAAAAATTAAGTCGGTTTGAATGTAACATTGTTGGTTTTGCCAATAATTGCAATTTAAATCGAAATTTTCTTATTTTTTTAAATTTCTAATTAATTCTTAATTTCTTCTGTCTCATCAAAAAAATTGTATAAAAAATTTTAACTTTGGCTTTATTTGGAGAAATAAAAATGAAAATATTATATGCATTTACTAAAACAGTCTTTATGAAAAAACTATTTTTTTTAATTACAACCACTGTAACTGCCATGAATCACACCAAAAAAAGTCCAGTGATGCACTTGATGGCAGCTCTTATCCATACCGACATGAATCACCCAAAAAAGTCTAAGGACGCACTTGATGGCAGCTCTAATCCCAACCGACATTAATCACCCAAAAAAAAGTCCAAGGACGCACTTTATGGCAGCTCTAATCTCAACTGCCATGAATCACCCAAAAAAGTCCAAAGACGCACTTGGTGGCAGCTAAAATCCCACCAGATATGATTCACCCATGAAAAATCCAAGTGTTCAAATTGTTCCGATTTTGTTGTCAATTTTCATCCCTCCTGCTGCTGTTTTCTTATATGCATGTATATTTTTCTATGATTTTGCATTAAAAAAAAAAACAATCACCCTTATTTTCTAAAATATTAGAAAATTTTTAATATTTTAAAAATATATCGAATAAAATACAAATATATATATTGCATAAATTATGCTATAAATTTCTCGAAAATATTAATATTCTGAACTGGAACCACAACTCACTATATGGCTTAATCAATTTCTCGTATATTACCCCAAAATTATAAAAAATAAGTATCCAATAAATGCCAAAAAAAAAAAATAATAGAAAATTTATGAAATAAATTTTATCGTAGTGGTTTTTTTGAAAGGACATGCCAGCGGTAGTTGGAAGGACCCCGATTTGGGTTTTTTCGACCAAAATGGACAGCCTTAAGCACATAGAGCTACTTGATGAAGTTCTTTTGAGTTTGGCTGCAGACGAGTGGAGATAATGCTGCAATTCATTCATCCAAGGCAACAAAACGGTTCTTGAGTATGCGTAACATACCTGTTGGGAATATGTGGGCAATATTACCCAAGTGGATTTTCAAGAGTGGCATACAATTTGACAATGTAAAATGCCTTAAAACTGCTGAATGGAACCAAAATGAATAAAATTGACTCAATGCCACGGCGTCTTCAACATGCTATAATTAAAAAGGGTTCGTATACTAACTACTAACAATTAAACAAAAATAATATTTATCATATTTGATGCCAGCGAAAGGGCGTATGGATGCGCGTTATACCTACGTTCAACAGATCGCTCTGGTGCTGTCGCTGTGAGACTGCTATGTGCTAAATCTCGTGTAGCTCCTGTTAAGCCAACAACGATTCCGAGATTGGAACTCTGCGCTGCTGCACTGGCGGCTCAGACTGTCGATCGCATTAAGGACATCCTAACCATTGAGCTCGACGAAATATTCTATTGGACTGACTCTCAAATCGTCATATCATGGATTCAAGGAGATTCGGCGCTACTAAAAACGTTCGTCGCGTATAGAATTGCAAATATACAAGAACTAACTACAAGGGGTTCATGGCGCTATGTTAGTACAACATAAAATCCAGTTGATCTTGTTTCACGAGGACTGTATCCAGAACAATTAATAGCATCACAACTGTGGTTTGAATTGCCCAGCTTCCTTAAACATTCAAGATCAGGCTGGCCACAAAATCCAGAACACACGGTGCGACTGGAAGTTGAGGAAAAACAACTAAAATGCATACTGTGACGAACTCTGTTAACCGACATCCATTATACTGCATCAATCATGGTAATTCATTTCAAAAGTTGCAACGGGTAATGGCGTACGTTCGTCGATTCATCAACTATCTTAAAAACAAGAGCCATAGTAGCGAAGAATGAGAGAATGAGCAAGAGAGTTAGAAGAAGCTACCACCGAAATCATCAAGGAGGTGCAACGAGTAAGCCTCAGCGATGACATAAAACAGCTTCGAGGGTCAGGACAAATTTCCAACTCAAGCAAATTAGCCACTTTAGCTCCATTCATCGATGACCAAGGACTTCTCAGAGTCGGTGGGAGATTACAAGCAGCCGACATCGGGTACAATTCAAAACACCCATCATTACTGACAGCAAACAGTTTTGTGGCAAAGCTGATTATGATCGACATACATAATAGACATTTACATGCAGGACCTCAGGCGCTACATGCAATTTCAAGACAACAGTACTGGATTCTCCAAGGCCGGAACAACGCCAGATCGGTTGTGGTAAACTGCGTTATCTGTGCCAAAATTCGTCCACGTTTCTGCCAACAACAGATGGGCAACCTACCCACAGACAGAGTCCGAAGAGCACTTGCTTTCAGCAATTGTGGCGTAGATTTCTGCGGTCCGTTATACACTCACTTCAAAATAAGGGGGAAACGGCCACAAAAGACTTATATTTCCGTATTTTGTTGCTTCGCTACCAAGGCAATTCATCCGGAGGTGGTCTCGGACCTCACAACTGACGGATTTTTAGGAGCTCTAAAACGATTCACAGCGCGACGAGGCATGTGTGAAAATATTTATTCAGACAATGCTACTAACTTCGTCGGCACTTGCAACCAACTGGAGGAAATAGAGAAAATCATGACGACTTACAAATCAAAGGAGAAAATATCAAGTCTTTGCTCTAACAATCGGATTCAATTTCATTTAATTCCGCCAAGAGCACCACATTTCGGTGGTCTGTGGGAGGCAGCAGTGAAATCAACCAAGACTCTTCTGCGTCGAACTCTAGCATCAGCCTCACCAAATTATGAAGAATTATGCACTCTCACTGCCGAAGCTGAGGCTGTCCTGAACTCCAGGCCACTTACACCAATGTCGTCAGATCCTAATGATTTAAGAGCTCTAACACCAGGTCATTTTTTGATTGGAGAACCAATGACAGCATCTGTCAACACACATAACACTGATACTAAGATGTCATTACTATCAAGATGGGCACTGGTGACTCATCTAAAAAATGAGTTCTGGAAACGGTGGTACACTCGTCCCAATTAAAGACGACAATCTACCACCGCTGAAATGGGCCATGGGGAGAGTTATCGAACCAATCATCGGAGGAGCGCAAAAGAAAGTGCCCAACGTCATCAAAAAACCCGCTCAAGATGATGTTGCTGACAATGTTGTTGCTACCTGTCATCTCGCATGCGACAACCAGTCCATCGACTTCAGTTAGCATCCAACAATTCAATCATGATCCGGGTGTATATTTTGAAACACTTGGACGAGCAAGCATCTCATCGAACCATTGGAATCTTCTCATCTATAACGATCTTAGAGGTTACTGGGCTACATTGGATACAATTGACAGCATCTTACGGCACCTCAGGAAATTATCAACGGGTATTAACTACAAAGGCCATTTATTGGAAATCATAGAGCAGTATTCTCACCAATCGAGCGAGTTACGTAATAGTCTAGTAATACAGGACTCAACAAGGTCACTTCCAAGACGCAGCAAACGAGCACCCTTGGACATCGTAGGCAACATCGCCAGATCATTGTTTGGAACTCTGGACAGTGAGAACGAAACTCAGATGACAAAGATAATCCAGAAGATAAAAAAAAATGAAGATCATATGTACGGACTGATCAAAAATCAGACATCGGTGCTCGAAATAACGACAATCATTTTACGAAAAACTGATGCAGAAAGAGGAAATCAAACAAAGGAAATCAACAAGGAGTTAGACATTGTATATAAGAAACTACGAAACTTGAGCATGGAATCAAGGCAACAAAAATCAATCCAAAATTTTCATACACTGTCAATTTTAGCAGTGTCACAATACAAGAATGTAAATTTACTCAAGGAGCTATTCAAGATTTAATCACGGATACTCATAATAACCGTTCCAACACCCTCGTCATCGCTCCCTCCCAGCTTCAGAGTGAATTAGCGTATATAAAGGAACATCTTTGTCCGAACACGGTACTTCCTACAAACAACGGACTCATTGAAATAACACTCATTAACAGATTAATGAAAATCCATTATCGAGTGGTGAACAATTTCATTATATTCGGAATAACGCTACCGCTATTGCAGTCAACGGACTTTGACATATATAAGCTGGTTCCACTACCATCAATAGTTAAAACTTCCGTTATTGCCATTACCAGTCAGTTCGAAGTGTTAGTTACGAACTTATACCGAGATCAATTTTACTTAATGACCTCACTCGAATTCAGTCATTGCGATCAAGTTAACGATGAGCACTACTTTAGTGAACAACAACATCCAATTAAGATTAAAAATCCGCAGTCAACCACCTCTGAAATTGAGCTATTCCTCCAGCACCCAGCTCCGACAACATGCATGGTAAACAGTATGCCAGCACACAGTTCATGGATACAGTTACAAACGCCAAATCAGTGGTTGTTTTCATTATACAAGCAGCAACTCATCACCTTCATTTGCAACAACACTGCTGTTCCCACTCACTTAAATGGCATCGGACTTGTAACCTTGGCAGCTGGATGCGAAATGAAGAATGATGATGTCAACATAAAATCTGGAAGGCCTGTATACTCCGAGGTGTTAAGTCAATCATTTCATCCAAAAATCAACCTTACATTCGGAAGTGAATTGATATACCAAGAGGCAACTGTATTCACTCACCTTCGCATCATCAAGCACGAAGGGCAACTGGAGAATGTGACCAATGAGATACGAGACATCAAATCACATCAAACGCAATTACAAGATCTCCAACCATCCAACACACATATCGTCATCGTTGGCTATACAAGCATGGGCCTAAACTATCAGTCATTGTTTATTTAGGACTCAAATGTATCAGAAGAAGACATACATTTCAACCAACACCAAGACGTCCTCAACTGATAAAACCTGCACAAGGAGTACTTCACAAGAACTCCAGAACACCATGTAGCGAGGACTTTAGTTTCGAAGTTGAAGACTTCAAAAGGGGCCAGAATGTTGAGTCCCCGCCCTAACTTGGAAACAAATTGTCAAATGTTGTAAGAATTAAGCTTGACTCACAATTGCTATGCAACAATAAATGCAGTTTGTATTCCCAGCAGAAGTCAACGACCAGACGCCTGACTCAGCATATATGCTGTATTTGGGTCACGCGTGCCAATCCAAGCTGCATAATGTTTTTTGCATAGCAATTGTCATTGCAAATATTAATGTTGTAATCAGCAATATTGTTCTATATAAGTAACCAATTAAATAAAGAACGGCGAGTTAAATCAGATAATTGAAACCAAGCAGTCATTGTTTTAATTCGACATTCAATTTAGTCTTGAAGTAACGTGCAACACCGTACTTCAAGAATACAACAATCGACACTGTGTAACACAGTGTTCGATTTAATAGAGTGGAACTTACTATACGAGCAACTCGTATAGTAAGCGAAACAGTTCGTTTTAAAAAGAGTTACTGTAAGTAGAATGCGTGCTTTTGGTACGGGTATTTTGAAAACGATGTAAGGTCGATTCAGTCCAAAGAAACCACAAATAAATGTTGAAAAAAAAGAAAATATGTTCAATAACGATTGGGCATTTTGCGCCATCTTCGAAAAGTTTTGTATATTCTTGGACGTTTTGGGTAAGTACCGAATACTTGTTTCCAGAAGTATTCGGTAATCAGAAGTTATTACTAATTTTTTGAGATGTAGCAGATATTTTTCGTACATTTTATAGAAATATATCAATGCATCGAGTAAACGTATCAAGTGTTCACAAAAAATATTCATTTCAAGTCTCGAAAGCTCTCGAACTTATACATCACTATCCTTTGTTTTGTTTGAAGAAAAATCAACAGCTGATCATGTTTACACCTCGTTGTGGTGCATTTCAGAGCTTTTTTTTCTTGTCATCGCTGATACAGAATACGAAAAACAAATCCGATCACAAGAAAAGTCACAAAAAGCTAAGTCACAATCAACTGTGATTCAATGTCAGAATAGACCTGTAAGTTTCTTTTGTCGTCACTTGTCACGCATGTTGTAATGAATGCTCGACATGCGGATATGTGTGAGTAGTCGTACAGCTTCCATGAAAATAACTATTTTTTTACTCTTTTTTATTTTCCTCTTTTCTTTTAAATTTTTTTTCTCCCCCCTTTTTCCCCCTTTTTTACTCCTTTCCCCTTTCTCGACAATTCACGTTGCAACTTGTGGTTGTGGTTATTTTCATAAATCTGTCTTAATACTCCTAAACATATGGGTACGCACGCAAGCATGACGCCAATACACGGTGCAACTTAGTGGTTGTTGTTATTTTCATGGAAGCTGTACGACTACTCACACATATCCGCATGTCGAGCATTCATTACAACATGCGTGACAAGTGACGACAAAAGAAACTTACAGGTCTATTCTGACATTGAATTACAGTTGATTGTGACTTAGCTTTTTTTGACTTTTCTTGTGATCGGATTTGTTTTTCGTATTCTGTATCAGCGATGACAAGAAAAAAAGCTCTGAAATGCACCACAACGAGGTGTAAACATGATCAGCTGTTGATTTTTCTTCAAACAAAACAAAGGATAGTGATGTATAAGTTCGAGAGCTTTCGAGACTCGAAATGAATATTTTTTGTGAATACTTGATACGTTTACTCGATGCATTGATATATTTCTATAAAATGTACGAAAAATATCTGCTACATCTCAAAAAAATAGTAATAACTTCTGATTACCGAATACTTCTGGAAACAAGTATTCGGTACTTACCCAAAACGTCCAAGAATATACAAAACTTTTCGAAGATGGCGAAAAATGCCCAATCGTTATTGAACATATTTTCTTTTTTTTCAACATTTATTTGTGGTTTGTTTGGACTGAATCGACCTTACAACGTTTTCAAAATACCCGTACCAAAAGCACGCATTCTACTTACAATAACTCTTTTTAAAACGAACTGTTTCGCTTACTATACGAGTTGCTCGTATAGTAAGTTCCACTCTATTAAATCGTAGCTGCCAAACACACTTATTGGGGCTCTCGTCTGATTTCACCCAAAGGAAGACTACTATGGAATACTACCAGCAAACTCGGCCTTGATTTGGTTTCGTCAGGCACGCCAACATACTGGCCATCGGAGAGACGCAAAATTCCAGATGTTATTGATTTTGCAGTAATCAAGACCCTTAAACGAACTCAACTAACCATTGAGTCTTCAGTGGAACTCTCGTCTGATCACACACCCACTATTATCACAGTAAAATATGAGCCAAATTCAGAAGTCAACCCACCCGACAAACTCACCAGTATCTATACGAATTGGCTTAAATTCAGAAAATATAAAAGTTCACACATTACCCTACATGTGTCACTGAAAACTGAGGAGCAACTGAATGTGGCAGTGCGTAACTTTACCCTTCTGCTTACAAACGCCGCACTGGCAGCGACCCCAAAATTCAATAACACTACCCAAAAAAAGGTATTTGTGCTGCGCTCTTAACAGAAAAGAGATCAATAATGCGTGGATGGCAAAAGTTCAGATCGCCCTATTTGAAAAAAAAGCTGACCCTCATTACACGAAAACTACAAAATGAACTGAGGGCGAAAAACGAGAATGATCTGCATAAATTCATGGAAAAGCTTACGCCGACGAGCTCAACAAATTACTCACTTTGGCGTGCCACAAAAAATTTAAAACGACCCATTATTGCAGAATCGCTAATTCGTTTACCCAACGGAGACTGGGCGAGAAGTGATGCCGAAAAAGGTACTGCTTTTGCAAGTCACCTACAAAATGTATTTACTCCCAACCCCCCAAATGCAAATTACCCGTTACCACAGCTCGCAACCAGGCCAAACTATAACCCACTACTCATCAGAAGAAAAGCACTTATGGACGATATTGCCAAGTTGAACCCAAAAAAAGCTCCAGGACATGACTTAATAACGGCTAAAATGGTGAAAGAGCTGCCATCAATTGCTGTTAGACACTTATTGCATATATATAATGCTATATTAAGAATAGGTCACTACCCAACTGACTGGAAGCTGTCGCAGATCACGATGATCCCAAAACCGGGAAAAGACCCTACAAACGTGCGTTCATATCGCCCAATAAGCTTACTCTCTACCCTATCAAAACTTTTTGAGAAAATTCTGATAAAAATGATGTTACCCACAATACTCGCTAAAGGTGAAATACCCAATCACCAATTCGGATTTAGAGAAAAGCATGGCCCAATTGAACAGGTTCATCGCATTGTTGAATTGATCAAAAAAAACGTTCGAGAAAAAGCAATACTGCTCAGCAGTATTCCTCGACATCACCCAAGCCTTTGATAAGGTATGGCATAGAGGATTGATATCCAAACTACAGAAACTATTACCCGCAAGCATGCACGTTTTGCTTGACAACTACTTGACCCACAGAAAATTTGTAGTTAAACATAAAAGTTTCGTTTCTAGTAGATTTGATATTCTTGCCGGTGTACCCCAAGGCAGCGTCCTCGGACCCCTCCTGTATATACTCTATACAGCTGATATGCCCATTTATGATCAGACCCTCATCGCAACATTTGCCGACGACACCGCAATATTGTGCTCGCACTCAGACGCTGAAATGGCATCACAACACGTGCAACAACATTTGAACACTTTACAGAATTGGCTATCAAAGTGGAGAATTAGAGTCAACGAGTCTAAGAGTGCACATATAACCTTCATCCTAAGGAAAGACACTTGCTCCATGCTTACAATAAATAATAGTGAAATACCACAATGTACTGAAACCAAATATCTTGGTATGCATCTCGATCGCAGACTCACATGGAAAAAGCACATCGCAGCTAAAATTACACAAATAAAATTTAAAAAAATCGAATTAAATTGGCTTCTCTCGAAGCAATCAAAACTCAACACCACATATAAAATCCTGTTATACAAAAGTATAATTAAACCCATATGGTCATATGGGATCGAGCTCTGGGGAACAGCATCTCCATCAAATGTTGAGAAACTGCAAAGGATGCAGTAAAAAATTCTGCGACAAATACTTGGAGCGCCACAGAGATTTACAAATATCGAAAATATCTGATGAGATACCGAAACGTAATACAAAGTATGCAGATAAGCTAAAATTGCACCCTAATATTCTAGCTCGAACCATAATAAAACCCACCCGACCCTTACGTCTAAAACGAAATTATTCTATTGCCTTTGAATAGATAGTTCAGGGACACCCTCGTCGATGCAGCCGTTCGTCTATGCCGACATCCTGTAGATGTCGACATCCAGTCAACGCCTACATCGCCTTGATACATACATTAAGTTGTCCAAATCAGTGGATAGGGTCAACTAGTACTATGTTAAATCTGTTATGTAATGTCTAATTATTTTGTTCAAAGTTATTGTTAGTTCTAATTTTTTTATTTTAGAAGATTCAATAAATAAATTTTATGTAGTTAAAAAAAAAAATTAAATCGAACACTGTGTTACACAGTGTCGATTGTTGTATTCTTGAAGTACGGTGTTGCACGTTACTTCAAGACTAAATTGAATGTCGAATTAAAACAATGACTGCTTGGTTTCAATTATCTGATTTAACTCGCCGTTCTTTATTTAATTGGTTACTTATATAGAACAATATTGCTGATTACAACATTAATATTTGCAATGACAATTGCTATGCAAAAAACATTATGCAGCTTGGATTGGCACGCGTGACCCAAATACAGCATATATGCTGAGTCAGGCGTCTGGTCGTTGACTTCTGCTGGGAATACAAACTGCATTTATTGTTGCATAGCAATTGTGAGTCAAGCTTAATTCTTACAACATTTGACAATTTGTTTCCAAGTTAGGGCGGGGACTCAACATTCTGGCCCCTTTTGAAGTCTTCAACTTCGAAACTAAAGTCCTCGCTACATGGTGTTCTGGAGTTCTTGTGAAGTACTCCTTGTGCAGGTTTTAACAGTTGAGGACGTCTTGGTGTTGGTTGAAATGTATGTCTTCTTCTGATACATTTGAGTCCTAAATAAACAATGACTGATAGTATTAGGCCCATGCTTGTATAGCCAACGATGACGATATGTGTGTTGGATGGTTGGAGATCTTGTAATTGCGTTTGATGTGATTTGATGTCTCGTATCTCATTGGTCACATTCTCCAGTTGCCCTTCGTGCTTGATGATGCGAAGGTGAGTGAATACAGTTGCCTCTTGGTATATCAATTCACTTCCGAATGTAAGGTTGATTTTTGGATGAAATGATTGACTTAACACCTCGGAGTATACAGGCCTTCCAGATTTTATGTTGACATCATCATTCTTCATTTCGCATCCAGCTGCCAAGGTTACAAGTCCGATGCCATTTAAGTGAGTGGGAACAGCAGTGTTGTTGCAAATGAAGGTGATGAGTTGCTGCTTGTATAATGAAAACAACCACTGATTTGGCGTTTGTAACTGTATCCATGAATTGTGTGCTGGCATACTGTTTACCATGCATGTTGTCGGAGCTGGGTGCTGGAGGAATAGCTCAATTTCAGAGGTGGTTGACTGCGGATTTTTAATCTTAATTGGATGTTGTTGTTCACAAAAGTAGTGCTCATCGTTAACTTGATCGATTCATAAGTTGGTGAGGCTGATGCTAGAGTTCGACGCAGAAGAGTCTTGGTTGATTTCACTGCTGCCTCCCACAGACCACCGAAATGTGGTGCTCTTGGCGGAATTAAATGAAATTGAATCCGATTGTTAGAGCAAAGACTTGATATTTTCGCCTTTGATTTGTAAGTCGTCATGATTTTCTCTATTTCCTCCAGTTGGTTGCAAGTGCCGACGAAGTTAGTAGCATTGTCTGAATAAATATTTTCACACATGCCTCGTCGCGCTGTGAATCGTTTTAGAGCTCCTAAAAATCCGTCAGTTGTGAGGTCCGAGACCACCTCCGGATGAATTGCCTTGGTAGCGAAGCAACAAAATACGGAAATATAAGTCTTTTGTGGCCGTTTCCCCCTTATTTTGAAGTGAGTGTATAACGGACCGCAGAAATCTACGCCACAATTGCTGAAAGCAAGTGCTCTTCGGACTCTGTCTGTGGGTAGGTTGCCCATCTGTTGTTGGCAGAAACGTGGACGAATTTTGGCACAGATAACGCAGTTTACCACAACCGATCTGGCGTTGTTCCGGCCTTGGAGAATCCAGTACTGTTGTCTTGAAATTGCATGTAGCGCCTGAGGTCCTGCATGTAAATGTCTATTATGTATGTCGATCATAATCAGCTTTGCCACAAAACTGTTTGCTGTCAGTAATGATGGGTGTTTTGAATTGTACCCGATGTCGGCTGCTAGTAATCTCCCACCGACTCTGAGAAGTCCTTGGTCATCGATGAATGGAGCTAAAGTGGCTAATTTGCTTGGGTTGGAAATTTGTCCTGACCCTCGAAGCTGTTTTATGTCATCGCTGAAGCTTACTCGTTGCACCTCCTTGATGATTTCGTTGGTAGCTTCTTCTAACTCTCTTGGTGATAACCATTCTTCGCTACTATGGCTCTTGTTTTTAAGATAGTTGATGAATCGATGAACGTACGCCATTACCCGTTGCAACTTTTGAAATGAATTACCATGATTGATGCAGTATAATGGATGTCGGTTAACAGAGTTCGTCACAGTATGCATTTTAGTTGTTTTTCCTCAACTTCCAGTCGCACCGTGTGTTCTGGATTTTGTGGCCAGCCTGATCTTGAATGTTTAAGGAAGCTGGGCAATTCAAACCACAGTTGTGATGCTATTAATTGTTCTGGATACAGTCCTCGTGAAGCAAGATCAACTGGATTTTATGTTGTACTAACATAGCGCCATGAACCCCTTGTAGTTAGTTCTTGTATATTTGCAATTCTATACGCGACGAAAGTTTTTAGTAGCGTCGAATCTCCTTGAATCCATGTTTTATTTCGTCGAGCTCAACGGTTAGGATGTCCTTAATGCGATCGACAGTCTGAGCCGCCAGTGCAGCAGCGCAGAGTTCCAATCTCGGAATCGTTGTTGGCTTAACAGGAGCTACACGAGATTTAGCACATAGCAGTCTCACAGCGACAGCACCAGAGCGATCTGTTGAACGTAGGTATAACGCGCATCCATACGCCCTTTCGCTGGCATCTTCGAATGCATGAAGTTGAATGTTAGTTGTATTGGAATTGCTGAACATGTATCTCGTAATTTTGATTTCGCTTAATTTGCCGAATTCCTTTCGAAACCTTAGCCATGATGACTGTAGTTCGACGGGCAACTCGTCATCCCAGTCAAATTTTTGTTTCCACAGTTGCTGCATGAATAACAGTAAAAGTCTTTTATTGCGGCTTCTCCCAATGGATACTGCTTCTCGCCATCTTCCGCACGTTGTTGAAGACATCTTCTAGCGAGATATGGTGCGGATTTGGTGCCGTATGTCACCGTCTTGAGTTGATAATATTTAACAGGGTCAGACGGCTGTTCCCTATACATGATTAGTTGGAGATTTCGATCTTCTGGAGCAACGATGATTTGTCTATACATCTTGGCGATGTCTGCTGTAAACACATAACACCTAATCCGGAACCGAAGTATGATTGCGAATAAGTCGTTTTGTATCCTTGGGCCATTTAATAACAGATCATTTAGTGACAGGTTGTTTGACGTCTTTGCCGATGCATCAAACACCACTCTTAGTTTTGTTGTCGAACTTGTTGGTTTGAGGACGAAGTGGTGAGACAGGAAACAGTGTGGAACGGTGAAATCCTCCGGTATTACTTCTTGCCCAGTTATCGATATTCAGTCAAAAATTTATTGTATAGTTTCCTGTTATCCTCCTCCTTGAGAAGCTTGCGTTCGATGCTTAGTAATCGTTTAAAGGCAATCTCTTTAGATCTGCCGAGTAACTGAGGATCACTCAGCATCGGTAGGTTGACAACATACCGTCCGTTATTGTTGCGGAAAGTTGTTGATATAAAAAATTCTTCGCATTTCCCATCTGATGATGAAATTAAAGGTCTTGCTGACGGTTACTCTTCTATCTCCCAAAAATGTTGAAGTTGTTTGTCAAGATCAGCATTCGTCAATCCGCAGCATCGCTGATTATTGTACTCCGAAGACACTTTCCCAAGTACAGCCCATCCAAACACCGTGTTCTGAAGCATTGGAAGTTGTTCATGGAGCTTATAGCGACCGTTCCGAGTTAGTTCGCCATAATATGCTGCTCACATCCCTGTGGGGTATTGAAGATGGGGTCTGCCAAGACCATATTTGCTGGTATCTTCCAATCGTCAATGGTCACGTGTATTTGAGGATGGTGAGAAGCAATTTCCTTGATGGTGTTCACCTCAACTTATGTTGAAAAATTGTTGATTCGAGATGTGATTGATATGATGTTAACGTTCGGACCTATTTTGACTTCAGTATTTCCGACACCGTTAATAGATTTCGAGAAGTCTGTATATGGAAGTCTTAATCTCCTGCGAAGTCGATCCGTGATTAAATTCATCTGGGCGCCCGAATCGAGAAGAATTCTGCATGGAATCTGTTGTCCATCTTTGTCAAGTATATGGACGGTCGCTGTTGCTAAAAATACGTAACCAGATCCTTGGTCAACATGTTCTGCTCCCAGATTTGTAATTGATGTAGTAGCAACGGATTTTGGTGCCTTGTTTGCTGAGTCGGATGTGGCGCTTCATGTTGACCCGAATGCTGAGCTAGATGCCGACTCGGGTGCCGTCTTGATGATTGATTCCTGATGCAACAATGTGTTGTGTTTTTTGTTGCATCTTGAACAACTGCGGGAATTGCAAACCTTGAATCCATGCCCTTTTCTTAAGCAATTGAGGCATAAATTCAACTCCTTGGCTCTTGAATATTTTTGGCTTGTGTTGAGTGCCAAAAAATTCTCGCAGTTATATATTGCATGTTTTAGTTTGCAATGCGGGCACTCCATCATTCCTTCCTTTTGCCCTGTTAGAACGCATGGATCTGCTGCATGATATGAAAGTTTTTGTCCTTGCCCACCTTGTTTATCCTTGTGGCCAATTGCTTCAAGAAACTGGAACTGCCGTTCCAAAAATGATAAGAAGCATTTTGTTGTTGGTAAATCCTTCGGATGATTAATTGACTGCTCATATAGCATATGCGTTGATCGATCCAACTTCTTTACCGAAATGTGTAGTAAAAGCGGGTCCCATGAAGTGGTTGCAACTCCTAAATTTTCCAAAGCTTGAAGACACTCGTTTGTGGTATCGTGTAATCCCTTGATTGATGCTGCAGTTGATGTGGTGGCTGATTGTGCCAACAATTTCTGTATTAGTGTAGACGTTAGTACTCGTAAGTTGTTGTAGCGATCTTGTAAAGTTTTCCATGCTGTTTCGTAATTGTCATCAGTTACTGTAAGATGACGAATTAGTAGCTCTGCTTCTCCGGATAAGTTGGTTTTTAGATACCACATCTTTTGAATCCTTGGTATTGCCTGGGTATGGATCATTTGATTAAAGATATCAAAAAATTGCCGCCACTTCAGGTAATCTCCGCCAAAATTGGGAATGGTCACCTTAGGCAACTGTAAACATCTGGTAGCGCCGTAGTTGTCTCCAGTCATCGGTCCCTGGTGTTCCGTACTGGTTGTTATGCTGACCTTTACTTCTAAGTCAACCAACAGCTCCTGGACCATGTCTTCGGTGCTGTTGTACAGTGATTCGTCGTATCCGACGGCTTCGGGATCCTCGTGCTGCTCCCAAATTACGTTTTCTGCGTTTTTATTTTGATTTCGTAAAATTGAATCGTCGGGGTCACCAAAATGTTTCGCTTAATATACGAGTTGCTCGTATAGTTTTTCGTATTCTGTATCAGCGATGACTAGAAAATAAGCTCCGAAATTCACCACAACGAGGTGTAAACATGATCAGCTGTTGATTCTTCTTCAAACAAAACAAAGGATAGTGATGTATAAGTTCGAGTGCTTTCGAGACTCGAAATTACATGAATATTTTTTGTGAATACTTGAATACGTTTACTCGATGCATTGATATATTTCTATAAAATGTACGAAAAATATTTGTTTTCCAAACTAACCATTTTAAAAAATTGAGCTGATTTCACCTGATACATCTCAAAAAAATAGTAATAACTTATGATTACCGAATACTTCTGGAAACAAGTATTCGGTACGTACCCAAAACGTCCAAGAATATACTAAACTATTCGAAGATGGCGCGAAAAGCCGAAAAGTAAGTATTTTTGAAACATTTATTATTTTTCATCATTATTTATTAATTTTATTGTTTTCTTTTCGTCCTTAGACCTTGCAAGTTTGAGCGGAAGCGTCATTGAGTAGCAGGCACATTTGGCAAAGCATTGCAGCAGATCGACCAAAGTATTGCGTCAGGCGCTGGAGAAGATATCCGATAAACTTAGGCTTGCCACACACAGGGTTTTGCCCGGAGACTCCGGGAATCTGAACGTTTCTCCTGTCTCCGGTTTTCTGAAAAATTTCTCCGGTTTTTTCATAGCATTTGTCATGGCAAAAGAATCACTTACTTTGATTAAAATGACGATTTTCTTAAGTATGGTTGTTTGTAAACAAATCGAATGTTTGTCGAAATCGTTTCAGTCACCTATGTCATTTAGTTATTATTTGGATAATTTTAATTATTTCGACCGAACCAAGTGCTCTGGGCTTTTGGAAAATACCCAATAAACCTATCGATTGGATATCGCCTTGGGGTCGAGTTGATATCAAATAGTTTTCTTAAATCTAAAACGTTAGTTCTCAACTTCAGCTCAAGTGGCGGTCTATTATTGAAAAGATATTCACAAAAACCTAAAAACAAAAACTTATATCAAAAAAAAAATTTACCAATTTTTAAATTGAAATGGGGTGTGAATTGGCCATAAGTGCACATACCATTTTTCGTGATATTTTTCGGTGCTCTACCATCTCGAAATATGGGAAAAAAACTATTTTTAGTTCATTTAATTACCAACCAAATAAAAATACTGAAAAATTGTTTTCATTGGTAGGCAATTAAATGACCCAAACATTAATTTGTTTCCTGATTTTTTCCGTTTTCCACGGTTATCTTCGATAAATGTTGGAAAAAGTTTTGTTTGAATGTCTTTTCTTCTTGATTCTAAGAAATCACATTCCAACCTTACTTTGCCCGAAATACCAAGTTAAGCCATCTCCAATGCATTTTTATTTTTTGCAATGTTTTTAATATTGCACTTTGCGACAACAAAATTTTTGAGTTTTTTTTCGGATTCTACTAGTCATAATTAGTGTTTCACTAAAAGGTTTTGTCAAAATTACCAGCATATCAAATTTTTCAAACACAAAAAATTATATGGCAATACAGACAGTTACGAAAGTTGAGATAGCGACGCGGTTAACAACCGATTCTCGTAGCTCCTTTGTGGTTCATACAAAAAGCAAGATTTAAAACACTGCAAAGTTGACAAAAACGGCATTTTTTAAAGACAAAAACCGAGTAAAAAAAGTATGATAGGCCACGAATTTCGACAAACCCTTTTAGTGTATCTCTAATTATGACTAGTAGAATCCGAATATTCAAAAAATACGACTCAAACTTTTTTTTGTCGCATAGTGTAATTCTTGTGGATTTGCTTTCTTGCTGGAATTTTACAAATATTCAATAGATTGGCAGGAAGTTCATTGATTACACTGTGCGACAAAATTTTGAAAGAGGTTTGTTTGGCTTTGTTTTTTTTTTGATTGATTCTAATAGAACGCATTAAAACTAACACAACGCTATCAAACATTTATTTTTTAGCATCATTAAAGATATTTTTGACGTTTTTCCACAAAAATTCAGCCGAGCATTTACTTTTAATCTAATTGGTAAACACCAAAAACCCAATTTTGTAGATTTATTGCTACACACACAAAAAAATTACCAACATTTTTGTCAATAACGGCTATTAACAAATTTTCATCGCTATAATACTAAAACTACTTAAAGTGAGTTTTTCGTGTTTAGCATGAAATGGAGTTGGCAAAATTTTATGATCATATTCCGATTCAACTTCATTTAACACGTAAAATGTCAAATTTGTTCGATCAGTGTAATTTAAAATTATTGGCGCATATTCATAGTAAAATTTAGTAGCCACTAAACCTTAGTACCAGCTTAGTAGCTGTCAATTCAGTGTATTTTCAGTCGACTTAGTAGATTACTAAAGATAAGCTGGAACTTAATTTCACTACGAATATGGGCCAATAACTTTTTGTTTGATTTTATTTATTTTACATATTCGTTTTTGTTTAATGTAATATTTGTTAATTATTATTTCTTTGTTGAAAAAAGATGAAATTAAACTTAAAATATTGTTACAACATCTTTATACCCCCAACACTCACTGTGGCAGGGATCAAGTTCGAGAATCAGCCAAATCGGACAATAGCTGGGCGTGGCTCCCATACACTGAAAAAAAAGGTTTACATTTTTCAAGTCTTTTTATACCCCCACACTCACTGTGGCAGGGTATACTAACTTTGTCACAACGTTTGTAACGCCCATAAGGAGGCGTGTCCGGTATGGAAAAGTATATATATTCTTGATCAGTATCACCTCCTGAGTCGATTTAGCGATGTCCGTCTGTCTGTCCGTCTGTCCGTCCGCACGATAGCGGTCGCAGTTTTGGAGATATCGACTTGAAACTTTGGGTACATGTTTTTCTCGTGAATACTGAGATCAAGTTCGAGAATCAGCCAAATCGGACAAAAACTGGGCGTGGCTCCCATACACCGAAAAAAAAGGTAAAAATTTTTCAAGTCTTTTTTATTGTTGTATTCGATTGGAAATGTTTAGAAACGTATTTGATTGAAAATTTTTAGAAAAGGATTTTGGACATGGTCCGGGCTCCAAAACTATAGGTGGCTCAAAATGGGGTCTTGAGACCATATAATTTTATGTTCGAGGTACTTCTTCCTACTGTGTGGGGGTATTTCAGCTTCGGCATAGCCGAAGATAGTCCACTCTCTAGTTTTCTTTAATTTTATATAAATTATTGTATTTAATTGGAAAATCCCGGAAATCTCGAACCAATCCCGGGTTCCCGGGATTGTATTTTCAAATCCCGAAATCCCGTGATTTTCAAAAGACCTTCGGGATTGAATGCCTTACTCGTGATGGACTCAGTCGATGCTTTTAAGTATCGAATAGAATCAGATACTTTTTTAATTTTTTAAAAAGTTGATATTTAAACTCGACAAAAATATTGTGCTGGAAGAGTTTGCGCAATTTGGAGTGAAGGAGGGCTGTTTTTGTGAACCATTCGTACAAGAGTCCCTGAAATCCGTGGAAGAATACTTGCAAAACTACAATGTTGGGTAAAATAGCATATGAAATTTTAAACTTGCCCTGCACGCAGCACAGGTGATTCAGTACGCACGGGTGGATTCATTCGTCTAGAAGAAACCGATTGACAATGGAGAGAGCGGGAAAACTTGCGTATATAGCCCACAACTTTAGAATTCCAGAATGTAATCCTTGCGACAAAGAAATGTATTTCAATGAGAGTTCTTGCAATGATGGCGAAAATGATGATGTTGAGGACGAATACGACAGCAACAACAATAATTATTGAAATAATTGTATTTGACTTAAATATGTAATACGTACAAATTTCCTTTATACATGTATATTAGATCACCCATGAGCTATATGGGAATTGCAAAAGTGTTTTTTTGTTCGCTCCCCGCTCATTTTCGGAAAGGTGGGGGCTCAAAAAAAACATCTGCAAAAAAAACAGGACTTCGGTAGTGGAAAAAAGCCAGGCCGGCTGGACTTTTGTCTTAAAAATTGACTAAAAAATAGTATATAGCTTTATCTATCTGTAACTTTTAAAATAGGAGATTTAGGCGATAGGACTATAAAACAATTTGTTTGCAGAATGAGAGGATAAACATTTTCCCCATAAACACTCTTAGCCTACGTGGAACCGTTCATGGTGTTTTAAGCGGTCAACCTAAAAATATTTGGTAAAGCGTTTTTTTAAATTGATCTCATGCATATTTGGATGGAGGTAAAATGTAGTGCTTATCATCATTGAATAGGGCATTGAATGTAGTGTATTTCAGCATTTGAAATTTTGGAAAAATTTTGATTTTTAAGGAAAAGATGGATTTTAAAAGAAAAAAAAATTTGTTTCTTTTTTTTATTAGTATGGAAAAATATGTGCAGATTCAAGATACCTCCTCCTCCTTCATGTAAATATTTCAGGGATACTCGGAGAGTGTTTTAAGATCGAATACACAGCAACTGTTGATACATTTATAGTATATACCCACACTAGCAATATGAAGTCTGCGTATAAAGCTATTTCTTGTGCAGTGGCTCACAGACACACTTTATCTTTAGTATCGATATTGGTATCATTGGAAAGGTCTAATCAATACCTTTCGAATGAATACACCCAGAGAAAAAATTAACCAATTTTTAACCAATTTTGTGGTTAATATTTTTCAAACCGATCTTTCAGGTTGTTTTAACAAGATGCTATTGTTAAAAATGACACTCTCCTATATGTGTACGTGTACATGTGAAGAGGTTTGTCATTAAACTGGGAAAACTGGTAAATATGCGTTCATTCAAGTCATTGCCGGTAGCTCAGGGGTTAGGCAGTCGGCCTCATAAACGGAAGTACGGGGATCAAATCCCCGTCCTGGAAAAAGTTTTTTTTATTTAATTTTTTTTTATAAAATTGTAAACCACAGTTCCTCCAAGTAACTTATTTACCATTCTTTAACTTCTTTTCAAATTAACGTTACCATTTCAAATAGATACCTTTTCACACTGAACTGGATTTGAACGCCGGACCTTCGGATCTTGAGTTCATCACTTTAGCCTCTGTGCTACTGCGCTTCATAAATTCATGTCGTCCAAAGACCAATCTGAATTTGAAATCTAAAAATTTCTATTTAAAAAAACTTTTTTCAACTCAGACGAGATTCGAACACGGGACCTAATGTTTATAAGTTCCGCATCTACACGCTGTGCCACTGAGCTTCTTTATTTCAGGTCGACAAAAACAAATTTGTTTTGAAATTCAAAAATTTCTTCTGTTTATTTTCAAATTTTCCATTTGACAGAATAGTCGAATATATTTTTATTTTCGAAAAAAAAATTTCTCATTTGTGTAAATGTGTGCGTTTTGCTTCGATTTTTGTCAATGTAGTTGTAGTTTTTCGGAATTGTTTTTGTTTTGCGTACAAATGTTTTTCATGTTAATATAACATGAATCGTGTTAATTAAAATACATGAAGATTTCTCTGGGTGTACTAGGACGCTTTAATCCGTTATGTACCTATTTGGAAAATTACATTTAAAATTAACCTACTTTTCGAACTTCTTTCCTGGGGGTTACAAAACTGTTTTTTGTATGCAAAAAGGTGCTCTGGTCAAAATAAAGCAACTTTGCAAAAGAAGGCTTAACAATAAAACCATTTCCTGAATTTTGACAAACGATCAGTTTTCGCTTTTATTTTAACAGTTTTCACTGTCAATTTAACAATTTTTCGACTGTCGGATGGTTTTTAACAGCGAAACTGTTATTTTTTTCTCTCGGTGTACCATACTTTGCCCGAAATACCAAGTTAATCCATCTTAAATGCATTTATATTTTATGCAATGTTTTTAATATTGCACTATGCGACAAAACAATGTTTGAGAATTTTTTTTTGTATTTTCGGATTCTACTAGCCATAATTAATGTTCCACTAAAAGGTTTTGTCAAAGTTACCAGCCTATTAAATTTTTCAGACTCAAAAAATTATATGGCAATACAGACAGTTACGAAAATTGAGATAGCTACGCGATTAACAACCGATTCTCGTAGCTCCTTTATGGATTCGTTAAAATGTGTGTAAGGAATGCCTCTCTATAAAAAAAGAAGAGTGGTTCATACAAAAAGCAAGATTTCAAACAATGCAAAGTTGACAAAAACGGCATATTTTTAAGACAAAAACCGTGAAAAAAAGTATGATAAGCCACGAATTTGGACAAACCCTTGCGACGACCCCAAAATTATGGAGTCGACACATTGAAATGGCAGCATCCATCGATGCCAGAAATAACAAATATCTTATTATTTTATAGATATTTTCTATTCCTTCATGTCATTCATTCCATTGTTTACATTTATAAGTACCATGAATTCCTAAAAAATAAGCTAATACCTTTAAAAGTAAAATAGTAGTATTTAATAGGGGCGAACAGTGGTGAAATGGCCACCCAGGGTCAACAATAGAACAATGGCATACACCAACGCGCGACATAAACGACGATGGTACGATAATACGAGAGAGACAACAGTAGTAACACGGCAACAAATTACCACGTGAAACTACAGAAATCGATGTTACAATGCACCAACGAGCATTGGTGTAAAAACATGTATAAAAGCAGTGTACACACCGTGATTCGGTCTCTTGCGAAATTCCGAATCAGGTGAGTTACAACTTATAAGTAGAATAGAAAGTAGAACTGAGTAGATAATGGTCAGGCAGCACACGCGTCCCATAAGCGGGAATGCTGGTTGCCATACCATACTCTGGAATAGGAATATTATGTTGTACCAAAGGATTATGGTCGGGCAGCACACGCGTCCCATAAGCGGGAATGCTGGTTGCCATACCATACTCTGAAATAGGAATATTATGTTGTACCAAAGGATGATGGTCAGGCAGCACACGCGTCCCATAAGCGGGAATGATAATATAATTACCCAATTGAATTGCAGGAAAATAATAATATTCAGTTTCTTAATTTGTTTCTTAATCAATTGACTTGCAGGAAAATTAATTAAATTCATTAATCAATGCTAATCAGTTTTCTTGAGCAGTTGTATTGTAGGGAAATTATTTATATTTTGTAAATCATACATTAGGTTTATTTGATAAAATTGTAATACCATACTCTGGATTTTTAACTCTCTTGCGAAATTCCGAATCTGTGATCTTTTACGAACACTCGAATCCGGATATCTTTTCAGACGCAGCGGCAAGGCAGTGAGGAGTACAGAGCAAGTGAACACCACATTGGGAGAAGTTAAGTTGAAGTCAGTCGAGAGAAGTTAAGCTGAAGTCAATCGAGAGGATTTTAGATTGAAGTAAGTTGAGAGGAGTTAAGTTGAAGTCATTAAGTGCGCGTCACGTCGATTCCATCATTACTGGTCTGCGAGTGAACCACCACGTAGTCGCAGTTTTGCGACACGTCGAGTCAAGGGGAACGGAAGATTGGTCTGCGAGTAACGGGTTGGCTATGCGATAGCTTTTATCACGTCAAATGTGCATCCCTTACTGGTAGAGTAGTCGATCTGATCGAGGGTAAAAAAGGTCTTCGTTGGTCCTGCGAAGATTGCCGCTATACAGAGCTGGACATCTGTAAATTGGTACGTCCGAAAGGGATTTAATGATGTATCAAAGGACTTAGCAGCTGCCCAGTCTAAGCTGAAGGAGTATGAAATAAACTTTCAGAAGTATAAATGTTTGGATGAAACAGCTCCGAAACAAAATACCACCTGCCCCAAAGCCAATTTCAACTCCGACAACTCCATCCCTTTCCGATATGTTTGCTTCACTTATTATACCTCCACACTCACTGTGGCAGGGTATACTAACTTTGTCACAACGTTTGTAACGCCCATAAGGAGGCGTGTCCGGTATGGAAAAGTATATATATTCTTGATCAGTATCACCTCCTGAGTCGATTTAGCGATGTCCGTCTGTCTGTCCGTCCGTCTGTCCGTCTGTCCGTCTGTCCGTCCGCACGATAGCGGTCGCAGTTTTGGAGATATCGACTTGAAACTTTTTTTACATGTTTTTCTCGTGAATACTGAGATCAAGTTCGAGAATCAGCCAAATCGGACAAAAACTGGGCGTGGCTCCCATACACCGAAAAAAAAGTAAAAATTGTTCAAGTCTTTTTTATTGTTGTATTCCATTGGAAATGTTTAGAAACGTATTTTTGACTTGGTCCGAGGTTCCGAAGCCATATATATAAGGGTCTAAATGGGGTCCTGAGACCAATTTTTTTTTTTTTCGGATTTGATTGGAAATTTTTAGAAATGGATTTTGGACATGGTTTGGGCTCCAAGCCACCTATAATTGGCTCAAAATAGGGTCTTGAGACCACATTTTTTTATGTTCGAGGTACTTCTTTCTACTGTGTGGGGGTATTTCAACTTCGGTATAGCCGAAGATAGTCCACTCTCTAGTTTTTATTTACATTTTATTCTCCTGATCCTGCATTTTTGGAAACGAGGGTAGATGACGCTCCTGAGAAAAATATGAATGGAATCTCAAATATTGATAAAAATGTTTGTCCTTCCATAAATATTATTTCTCCAAAGGATTGTTTGCGGGAAGTACAAGAAACGAGAACCCCAAAAAAGCTTGTTGTTGTGCAACCTAAAAAATCCTTTTTTCGTGTCCAGATTTGCACCAGACACATTAACTGAAGATATTATATTTTATATTGATTCTAAACTCAATAAAACCGGTAATAATATAAATGCTTTTAAATTCAGCTTTTCATACGCTAGAAACATTTCATCTTTCAAATTATCTGTTCCTGCAGAATTGTTTGATGAAAATTTTTGGCCGGATAAAACTTTAGTTCATGAATTTGTTTATAAAGAAAAATCAAATCTAGTAAATCCAGTTCAACTTCCTCAAAGAAAATTAAATTCTAATCAAAAAAACTAAATAAAATCCCGAATAATGTAGTTTGTCTTCTGTACCAAAATGTTCGAGGGCTCAATACAAAGTTGAACGATATTTATATTAAAAGTTTCGATTGTAGTCATAATGTCTTGGTATTTACCGAAACTTGGCTTAAACCAAATATTTTTGATTCAGAAATTCTGTGTGCTGGGTATCAAATTTTTCGGAGGGATCGTAAATGCAGGACTGGTGGTGGAGTCCTCATTGCAGTAAAAAACCTTTTTTCATCTGAGGAAATCATACTTTCAGATGTCTCTGACTTGGAATTTATTTGTGTACGAATTCGAGTTTTAAGTATCGATATTTGCGTTACTTGCTCGTATATCTCACCGAATTCCGATATTACCGTTTATCTAAGACATGTGTCGCTTATATCATTGGTTTACTCAAATGTTAAACCTGCCGATTCCATTGTTGTTTTTGGAGACTTTAATTTACCGAATATATCTTGGAATATTTGTGGCGATTCAAACCAGTTTCTTCCGTATTCTTCTCGTGACTGTTTAAATGACTTTCTGGATTCATTTTCAGATATGAGTTTACAACAAGTAAACGGGATTGAAAATAAGAAAAGTAGAATTTTGGATTTAATTTATGTTGATGACTCTTCGAAGTTTTCAGTGCAACGCTGTGATGCTTTTGCATGTCCAGAAGATAACCATCACCCAACACTTGAATTATCTTTCGAATTTGTTCAAAACAACTTAGAACCAGTTTCTACACCGTTGAAGTCATTTTTTTGGTTCAAGAATACAAATTTTGTTAAAATGAACCAACTCTTATCTGAAACTAGTTGTTATATGAACTTTGAAGATGTTGACGACTGTGTATAGATTTTCAATTGTACGCTCAGCAAAATCTTCGAGATATGTGTTCCAAAGAACATTAAAAAGAATTCGAATGAACTTGGTGCTGTATGGTTTATAAAAGAATTGAGGAAACTAAAAACTTCGAAAACTCGGGCATTTAAAACATATAAAAGAACTTTAAACCTTCAAGATTATTCAAAATATTCGCTTCTGAGACATAAATATCAAGTACTTAATAAAAAATGCTATGATGAATATTTGAACGATTTGAAATCCAAAATGAAATACGATTCTAAAACTTTTTATAACTTTGTAAATTCAAAAAGGAAAAACACTGGTTTTCCAACTACAATGAAATGGAATGATCGTGAGTCCAACAATCCTACTGAGATTTCAAATATGTTTGCTGACTTCTTCAAAACGACATATTCTGATAATACTTATGGCAACACATCATATCCATATAACATCCCCACTTATAATTCCATTCTCAATCCTGTTATAGAATCTGAAGATGTCTTACAACACCTAAAATCGTTGAAATATTCATATAGTACTGGTCCAGATAATATTCCTAGCAGTATTTTGAAAGTTTGTGCAGAAAATTTATACATTCCACTTTCAATTATATTTAATGCCTCCATTGAAAGAGGTTATTTTCCGAATTCATGAAAAGAGTCATACATTATTCCTCTTTATAAAAGTGGAACCAAATCATTCGTATCTAACTATAGAGGTATTGCTAAACTTAGCACAATACCAAAGTTATTTGAACAAGTTGTCACAAAGCAATTGGTTCACTCGGTCACAACATTAATATCTCCTTCACAGCATGGTTTTCTGAGAGGTAGATCAACATCTACAAATTTATTGGAATTTTCTACATTAACAATAAAGGGATTTTCAAAGAATCTTCAAACAGATGTCATATATACTGATATTAGTAAAGCTTTTGATAAAGTTAATCATTATCTTGTGGTGTTTGAGGATGGAGGATTTTGAGTTTTAAGCTGCTCAAGCTATAAATGTTTGGCGCTAGGCACCGCAATTGATGAGAAATAAAAAGAACGGGTTAGAGTCCAGTTTAATTCTGTTTATTCTAGGCCTAGCGCGGGCCTTTTATATGATTAATACTAACTGTTATACATAGTTTCTTAATATATCCTACTTACTTACGCTACAATAATATCTTATAATTATATTCTGCATTTCATTTGCACCCGTTGCCCAGAGTACGCTAATTTGGTCTTGACGAATGGTGTCGAAGGACGGTCACCGAAATTGAGTGCATTTCAATATACACTCAATTGTTGTTGACAACGTCCAGAACCATTTGTGTATATTGGGTCAGCGTACTCAAAAGTGCAGCGTTAGCATGTCGATACATTGTCGGTGCATTTGTACTAATGAAATGCAGGGGTAGGTAATGTAGACTTGTATGTATACACTACACCCTTACCCTTAAGATGAAAATTATTTGAAGAATAATGATTTTTAAAAGAATTTTCAGAGAAGATTGTAGTTATTAAATTGTTAGGTGATATGATTAAAAATAATATTTTTATAGAATATTGATTTATATTATGAAATTCTTAAATAAGCAAATATGTGATTATAATTAATAATTTATAGTAAAATACATTTTTTTTTTTTAAATTTGTTTTTAAGTGTAAAATTATAAGTAAAATTATTTTTATGAAATAAACTAGTATGATTTATAATAACATATATGTAAAAAGTTTTTAAATTTAATAGTTATTTTCTTATTGCTATATTGCTGCCTTGTAAGGTATCAGCTGATTGTTATGAATAATTTTTGGTGTTCCATTGTATTCTATTTTTGTATTAACTCCTAATTTTTCTAATACTATAAATGGACCTTTATATGGATGTTCATATTTCTTTCTATTTTCTACTTTTAATAACACTAGGTCTCCTATTTCTATATTCAATTTTTGTATATTATTTAAATTTTTATCAGTTCTTTTTTCTTTAGCCTTCATTAACATCTCTTTGGCTTTATTTAATGAAAAATTTAGTCTCGTACGCATTTCGCTTCGATAGCTGTCGAGATCATAAGTTTTAGATTCTTTCTCAAAAATTTGATGTGGTAAACATGGTAGTTTTCCATATACAAGTTCAAAGGGTGTGTATCCAGTGTCTATATGTGGAGTGGTGTTATAGGCGAACGTGAAGTACGGTATCCACTTGTCCCATTCATGGTCATTTGTTGATGTTAATAGAAATTCATTAAGTACCCTGTGGTTCCTTTCAAGTGACCCTATCGTTTGATGATGATATGGTGTGGAGAATGATTGTTTTATTTTTAATAGTTCACATATGTTGTGCATTAACTCATTTTTGAATTCCGTACCATTATCAGATTTTAGTACTTGAAAATGTCCATACTTTAAAATAATTTGTTCTACTAGTGTTCTTGCGACAGTGTCGGCGTCTTTGGTTGACATGGGGTATGATATTACGAATTTTATGAGTTCACATTGCATTGTTAGTATGTACCGAAATCCATTGGATATACGTAACGGTCCTACGGTGTCGATGGACAACACTTGAAAACTATTGCTGGGTGTGTCTGTTATCGTTAGTGGTTCAATAGTGTGGCGTATTTGTTTACTTTTCGCACATATGTCGCATTGCGATACAAATTTTTTTACCATTTTGTACATGTTTTTCCACACGTATCTTTGCTTTAATTTTATCATCGTTCTTCTAACTCCTAAGTGTCCCGTTGTGTGGTATTCGTTAATGAGTTTAAATTTTGTAATATCGTCATGTATTCTTTTTGGTGGGTCATAAATTAAAATTTTTAGTTGAGGACTTTGAGGACTTTTTGTGTTTGGAGGGTTTCTTTGCATTTTCATGTATGCCCTTTTTAATTCTTCTTTTGTATATACTTCGAATATTTTATCATTGTTGGCTAGCGCTAGTTCTTGTATATTTTCTTTTTTCATCTTGGATATCAGTTTCTTCAGTATCGAATCTAGATTCGGTGAATTTTCGCTGTATCCCGCATGCGTTTTGTTAATAATTACTTTAGATCTTTGCTTCTTCGAAGACGAAACTGGTTTCGCTGAATTTTCGCAAAGTCCTACGTGCACATAATTATTTTCAATATATATTTCATTCTTCTTGGCCATATTAAATTTCAAATTTTTCATGTTTCTGACGTCACTAACGGATGTACAATCCCATATCAGAAGTTGATCAGACTTCTGGGAGTTGCATTACTCCTTATCATGGTTTCCCTCTACCATGTTACTATTATTTACCTCTTTATTTTCATAAATGGCTTGTTTGTTTGCCATGCCTCTTGTAATTATTAAAGCTTTCTTCGCATTTTTATCCTCTTCATGCGGTATCATGTTTTTTAAAATTTCCGAATCAATTTGGATTCTGGATAATGCATCGGCATTAGTATTCATGCTACCCTTTTTGTAAATAATGTCATTGTCGTAATCGCTCAAATCTAGACGAATTCTAGTCATTTTTGATGAAGGATTTTTGTGAGAAAATAGTGAGACTAGTGGTCTGTGGTCAGTTACCACTGTAAATTTTCTACCGTAAAGGTATGGCTTGAAAAAATTGATCCCCCAATGGATCGCTAACAGTTCCTTTTCAATTACTGGTTTATTCAAATCATGCTTTTGTAGCGATTTGCTTGCATATGATATAGGTAAGTCATTGCCTGTATCGCCTTGTGATAGTACTGCGCCTAAAGCATAATTTGAAGCATCAGTCGTTAAAATGAAAGGTTTGGATATTGTAACAAAGGATATTGATCTGGATATTGTAACAAAGGAGGAGTGATTAATTTTTCTTTCAGTGTATCGAAAGCTTCTTGTCTTTCTTCAGTCCAAACAAATTTACAAGAATTTTTTAATAGTGCGTTAAGACTTTTTGCAATGTCTTCAAAATTTGGAATGAATTTTCTGTAATAGTTGCAAAATGCAACAAATCTTCTAACTTCGTCAGCATTTTTCGGTACAGGGTAATTTTTAATTGTGTCATATTTGGCAGGGTCAGTTTTGACACCATCACCAGTGATTAGGTGTCCCAGGTATACTACTTCTGGACGTAAAAAACAACATTTGGCAGCATTTAATTTTAAATTGTAACGTTGTAGCCTGTCTAATACTTTAATCAAATTTTCATTATGGTGATTTATGCTACAGCCATGGATGATTATGTCGTCCACGTAAAGAAATGCATTTGAATCTAAACCTGCAAGTGCAAGTGTGAGCATACGTTGGAAACTATTTGATGAGATTTTCAGTCCGAAAGGTAATCGTTTGAAGTGAAAATGTCCGTTCGGTGTGGAGAAAGCTGTCAAATTTCGTGAGTTTTTGTCAAGTTTAATTTGATGAAATGAACTGGTCATATCAAGAGTTGAGAACCATTTTGCTCTTCCTAACTTATCTAGAATGTCTTCTAATCGAGTTAGAGGAAATTTGTCATTAACGATTTTATCATTCAGTTTTCTGTAATCCACCACAAGTCTCCATTTCTTTTTGTCATTAATGTTCTTTTTAGGAACCAAAAGGAGTGGGGCATTGTAAGGACTAACTGATGGTTCGATAATATCGTCCTCAAGCATTTTCTTGATCTGTTCATTTATCACGTCCGTGTGTGTGTGTGGTAGTCTATAGTTTTTAATGTAAACTGGTATATTGTCTGTAGTCGTTATGTGTTGGTTGTAGAAATTATTTGTTGTCAAAGGTTCGTTATCCAAGTGGAATATGTTTTGGTATTTGTTGAAAATGGTCGTCAAATCGTTTTTAATTTTTTCGTCATTACATTGTATGTCTAATGTTTCCAAAATTTTATTCAGACGTTTGTATGAGTGTACTTGTTTATTATTGTCGTAGTTTAAAATGTCATAATTATTTAAAGAATCAGTTTCCAACTGAATACCATTTAAAGTTACTTCCTTTTCAGTTGTATTTAAAATTTTTATATGTGTCATGCCGTTTTTTGGTGCAATAGAATTACTGAGGAAAACACCTTCTTGAATTTCTCTATTTAAAATTACTTTATCTTCCGTTAATTTTATTCTAATGGGTTGGAGAATTTCTGTTCTTGGCGGAATTTTTATTGTCATCGTATTATAAGATTTTGTATGCATTGGCAATATGATTTGAGATTCATTTATTAACATAGAAATTGTGAAAGTCTCATAATCAATTTTACAAAGAAATTTTCTCAAAAAATCTCTACCTAATATACCATCAGTCTCAATTGGAAATTTCGAATTGACCAATTGAAACTCATGTTTGCTGGATTTCTCCCCAAAATGAAGTGTTAGGCTTATGCTACCTAGTGAAAAAATTTCCTCGTTTGTAATGCCGGTTAATTTGCATTTTTCATCTGGATTATTTAAATCGTTGTCTATATGTTTGCTAATTTTACAAAGTGAAATGTCTGCGCCAGTGTCTATTAAAAAAGTCATTAAGTTATTTTTGTACTTAATTGTTATGAAATTAGTATTGTTATCCGAGATTTTAAAAATTCTTAATTTTGGCTGTCCGGAATAACTGTGTTTTCCGAGCCCTGATCGTTTCCCTGATCATTGTTTATGATTCTTACGTTGTTATTTGAGTATTTGTTTCTGTTTGTGTTGTTATTGTTATTTCTGTTTAGGTTTCTGTTGTTTTGGTTTTGGTTTCTGTTGAAACTGTTGTTGTTGTTTTGGCTTCGGTTGAAATTGTTAGTGTGATTTTGGGTTCTATTGTAGTTATTGTATCTGTTAGTGTTATTTCTGTTTTGGTTAAAAGTGTGATTGTTTTGTGTATTTCGAGGTTCATTGTACCTGTTGTTAAAATTGCGTTGTGTGCTAAAATTCGTTCTAGAATTATAGCGATCATTGACATTGTTGCGAGGTGTATTTGAGAAATGCATAATTGCATTGGGTGAAGTCATTGACTCGTTTTCAATTTCAAGTGCTAATTCTGTTGCTTCCAACAAGTCTCTTGGTCGTGCAGCGTATATCGTTGCCTTTAAATTTTCATTCAGACCTTTTTTGAATGCGTCAAGTGCAATTTTGTTGTTTCTTTTTATTATAATGTTTTGTTCGGCTTCCGTGGCTTGTTGTCCTAGGCTTTCAATTCCGAGTCTGTTCAGTCCCTCTATGATATTAAGTAGTTGTTCTTTGTACGTAAGTACTTTTGAATTTCGTTGTTGTAAATTTGTGAGTCTGATTTGTAATTGTGCTTCTGTCGTATTGTCTTTATATCTGAGTCTGAGTTGTTGCTTAAGGGTTTCGAAACTTGATGGTTGCGAGTTGTTACCTAGCGATGTGCGTACGTTTGCTGTTAATTTAGCGTGAAATAAGTACAGTAAGAAATCTGTTTTGCCTTCTGTGTTTAAAGATTTGTTAATTAATTCGGCTGTGATTAAGAAACTGTCTAAATCTGTGAAATTACCTGAAAATGTCGTTAATGCCTTTGAGGCTGTTTCTAAATTAAAAGATGCCATTGTTATTAAATTTTCTAATTCTGCCTTTTGATCTTCTTCATCTGTATCTTCTCCTCTTTGATTTATTTCTAATTGCTCTGCAAGCAATTGCCTAGTAGTCCTGAATGTACTATTAAACTCTATTCTTAGGCCCTTTTGATCTTCTTCATCTATCAATTGACTTTCTAAAATTCTAAAATTTGTTTCTAGCACTTTTATTTCTTCTAATTTTTCTTGTATTGTTGCTTTTTTGTATTTCCTACCAGGGCTTTTTCTAATATTTATGAATATTCTGTCTAGAGTTTTTTTTAGTTCCTCCATATGGAATTCAATTCAATTTTTTTTTTATTTATAATTGTTTTTTTTTTATTTTTTTTTTATTTTTCATATATTGGTGACATATGGTCTACCAGCAGAGTGCTTGTGCACGTACGACTTAATATGTTTATTAATTTTAAATGCGATGAAAAGAATAACAATAATTATAACTACTATAAGTACATTTTCCGGAATTGCCGGTATAATTATTGTTTCTGCTGTGCTATTATTGTTGATTGTGGTCTGCTGTTGTTGTGGCTTGCTCTGAGTTTTGCCCATTGTTGCCTTTTTTTTTTCAGTTCGGCTAGTAGCTTTCGTTTGTTCTCCTGATCTGTGGTGTTGTTAATGCAGCGATAAAGTTGCGCAAGTTCACGTCTGTGAAGAACGGCTTTACCTCCACGTGTCCTTGGAGTACGTTTATTTTCCTCTTGTAAATGGTCAAAAAATGCTCTTTTGTCTGCTATTTGCTGGCCAACTCTGCGTTTATATTCTTCTATTGTAATTGGCTTTGGTCCAGCGGTCTTTTGTGTCGGTATGTAGATGGCTGTATGGTAAAAAGATGTGTCTTGTAGTTTGCCCTCTGGCACGTATTCTTCATCTGGCACGCCTGGATGATTTAACGATTCAAAAAGATGGTCAAGCTCATCTTTTGAGTAGCTCATTTCTAGTTAAGCTCGACTAATTTTAAATTTGACTGCCTCAGAAAATTGTCCTAAGTTGGACTGGCAAGATCGCCATGTGGTGTTTGAGGATGGAGGATTTTGAGTTTTAAGCTGCTCAAGCTATAAATGTTTGGCGCTAGGCACCGCAATTGATGAGAAATAAAAAGAACGGGTTAGAGTCCTGTTTATTCTAGGCCTAGCGCGGGCCTTTTATATGATTAATACTAACTGTTATACATAGTTTCTTAATATATCCTACTTACTTACGCTACAATAATATCTTATAATTATATTCTGCATTTCATTTGCACCCGTTGCCCAGAGTACGCTAATTTGGTCTTGACGAATGGTGTCGAAGGACGGTCACCGAAATTGAGTGCATTTCAATATACACTCAATTGTTGTTGACAACGTCCAGAACCATTTGTGTATATTGGGTCAGCGTACTCAAAAGTGCAGCGTTAGCATGTCGATACATTGTCGGTGCATTTGTACTAATGAAATGCAGGGGTAGGTAATGTAGACTTGTATGTATACACTACAATCTGTTGATTGAATAGCTTAAAAGATACGGATTCCCAGATCTTCTTTTGAAATGGGTAGAATCGTATCTGACAAATCGGAAGCAACAGGTGTTATTCGAATCATCAACATCAAAAACTATAGATGTCACCTCTGGAGTTCCTCAAGGAAGTCACTTAGGTCCTATTCTTTTTAATCTTTTTATAAATGACCTTCCTTCTGTCATTAAACATTCGAATGTACTGTTGTATGCTGATGACGTTAAATTGTTTCTATCCTATGACATCTTAGATCAACATAAGTTGTTACAATCAGATCTGACCAGTATAGCTATCTGGTGTGATAATAACTTAATGGAACTGAACTTGAAAAAATGTAAATTTATGACATTTGCTAGAAGACACCAACTTTCATCGCTGTATCATATAAATAACTGTAATCTAGAAAAGGTTTTTACTTTTGTGGACCTGGGTGTAACTATGGATCCAAAACTTCGCTTTCATCTACATATTGATTTATGTGTGAAGAAGGCGAGGGGTGTTCTAGGTTTCATTAAAAGATGGTCAAAAGAATTTAATGACCCATTCGTTACCAAAAGTCTTTACATATCACTTGTAAGACCAATTTTGGAATATGCATCAGTCTTGTGGAATCCACAATACAACTGCTACTCTGAAAGAACTGAATCGGTTCAAAACCAATTTTTATTATTTGCTTTAAGAGACCTTCGCTGGAATCCGAATCAGAACCTACCTCCATACGAAAATCGTTTAAAACTCTTGGACATCCCTACTCTAAAAAATAGAAGAACAATGCTTAATGTAACATTTTTGATTAAATTAATAAATGGCTCTCTGAATTCTACATTTTTGCTTCAGGAAATTGATTTTAATATTCCAACCCGTCGTTCCAGATCTTTCATTCCTTTGATATTAAGTATGTGCCGTTCTAATTACGCGCAGAATGAACCTTTTCGTTGTATTTGTAGCGATTTTAATAGCCTGTATTCTGTCTTTGACCTGTCAGATTCACTTAATAAAACTAAAACTTTTATTTTAAATGCACTTGATCACACTTAAGCCTTTGATGCTCTTTGAGTTTTTGGACCGCTTAGGGTCTAACGAAATGACAGGGTTGCCAAACTCCACAAAGATCGGCATTGTCGATTTTTGAAAGTGTTGTATTTTTGTAGTATTTTGTACTTATATTTCAGCAGAATTTTGTTTTTTACTATATATTGTATACAAATAAAACAAAATTTTTAGCTGAATTCACATTCGTTCCGTTACTGTTTACTTAACTGTTCTATTTGTATTTGATTTTTTATATTTCGTATAAAAAAAAAAAAATACTTCAATTAATATTTGTAATCTTTGTCGCGTAAATTAACTGTTTTGATTGTTTTGTCTTTGTATTTTTGTTAAGTCCAATCGTAAAGTAGAGAAAAATTATATTTGATCTAATTCATATTCGTCGCATGAATTCTGAAGCTTCATAATATTTTCTTTTAATTCTATTGTTTATTATAACGTTAATCTTATATTATGTTATGTTTGGAAGAATTCTCTCTTGCATTCATAACCTAATTCGCGTTTTATTAATATGCGTTTTATCAGCTGATGATTTTAATCTGTAGCTGAAACGAATTTCAAGATATGTTTACCCGCGATCGGTTACACAGCGTAATCCGGATTACGGCTGTTCGGTCACCAAATCCGTGCGTCATGCGGATGTGCCCCTCAATCGGTTGGGCGGGTAAATGAAACCGTTGGTATTCGTCGTTAAAAAAAAAAAAAAAAAAGAGTGTTTCTACACTGTCTCATTGAAATCGTAGTTTTGCGATACGTCAATTGATTCCACGGAAAGCGGTTGAATAGTGCCCGCTGGTGGTCTGCGATTCCCCCATATCCAAGTCACGCAACGTCCAAGTTTGCTGAAGGTTCACGCTCTGATACGCCCACGTCTGCGCCTGCGTCGCATTAGTCTAGTCCACGCCTTTTTCTCCCGTCGAGTAAGAGTACATTATCCTACGCATCAGTTACAATTACGCATATTTCGCGTATCGATTATATCCACACATCGCTCATCGATATCGCATCGCCCGTATCCACTAGTCCAGTCATCAAGTACCCGACAACGCCAGCTAAGTCGCCCCAGTAGCCGATAAGCCATATAGCCAACTATCGACTACCAACCGCCACTGTTCGCCCTAATATATAAATAGAACATCTGTAACTCTCTTTTGAAAATTGTTAAATAAAAACTCTGTTGTAATCAAAAGTCTCTGAAATTTACAAATTTTCTGTGTACGAAGCCGACGAGTTCATACCAGAGCTATGCGCCGAACGACTCACAGCCGGCTAAGCTGAGCAGCCGTCAATTTTCGCTAGCCGCCGCCGCCGAGAATTTGTTCGGCTTAGATCGGCTGAAAGTCAGCCGATCTAAAATAAAATAAAAACTGATGGTATATTTTTTTCACTTATGAGAGTATTTGTTTAGTATATTTCAAAAAAATTAGTTTTAATGTACATACTTATTATGTACTCAGAGTAATTGTAATTCTGTGGTGAAGATCAAGGTGACCATTGAGAAAAAAGTCACTAAAAGGTTGTGAAAAATGATTTCAAAATTCGGTCTGAATATTTGATAAATTTTCCATTTTTTAGAGATGACAAAGCAAAAAATGGCTTTGTAATGTAATTATTGGCCCTTAATTTTCATGTTGTAGGGAGTAATTAATAATTTAATTTAATATCGATTTTTAGGACCTAGTTTATTAGTGAAAATTCATTAAAGGTATTCATTTAAAGTGGGAAGCACCTCGAAACCGTGCGTTTGCGCAAAATGTGCAATCAGAACATATGAAATCTGACAGTAAAATGCTGAAAATCCGCCATTTGAATTCCAATTTACTATTGAATAACGTCTATTGCGATTGAAAATTAAATGAAACCCAACTTAAGAACTTAAGTTTTAGCCGTGCAACCCTGAATTCTTTGCAACTCCAACTTGAATATTTTTTTTATCAAGTACGTTGGAAAAATTTTCTTTCAAAAAGTTCATTTTGAGGTGATGTTGAAAGTGTTTACTGCAAAAATAAAATTAAAAAAATTAAAATTGATGTTGAAAGTGTTTAGAGACTACAAAAATAAAATTAAAAGTATAGAACAATGGACCAAAACAGAAAAATCACTGCATTTTTTACAAAATCCCGCAGAGCTATCGAGGATTCGAGTTCAGAATCTGTTTCCGACGTGGAGATAGATGAAGTGGAACGGGATGTTTGCTACTATCAAGAGTAAATCAGAAAAAAAGAAGACGTTCGCAAAAAAACAAGAATTTTACTTCTTAATGGACTGCACAGGGTTCGCAAGTGTGGGACTAATTCGGTACCTTGGTGTTAGGAAAAACCACAATATTAAAAAAATTTAATTTATGCAAGCTATGCTTCGAAGCTGACCCACTCATTTTGAAAGGGTAAGTTTCATTAATTGACGGACAGACAGACAGACGGACAAACGGTGTGACAAAAACAATATACCCTTGGACAGTAGTGTGTGGGGGTATAAATATTTTTTTGTCATGAAATTGATGATTGAATTTATATTTAAAAATACAGATTTTCAAGCTCAACTGGTACTTCCAATTTAGCAAGTCATTTGCGAACGCAACACGACGTGGAAACGACTTCCAAAACAAGCGAAGCATCCTTAAAAAAACGGAAAGTGTTCTATAAGGCAAGGGAAATCTGTTAAATAAGCAAGACTCGCAAAAATTTGCGCATGCACGGCTGTTAGTGCAAATGTGCTCTAGGAGTTTGAGCCCCTTTAATATGGTTGTTCAGCCACCTTTTGTGGAATATGCGCAAACGTTAAAACCTGGGCTAGCAATGCCCCATGTATCGACGCTTACTCGCTCAGCGCTCCACGATGTTTATGGTACATATGAAAATACCATTAAGGACTATTTGAAAAAGAGTCCAGCCGACATAGCAATCGTCCTCGATATGTGGACCGATTCTTATAAAAGAGTCGGTTATATAAATATAAGAACTCATTTCTGCCTAAATTTCGAGCCGATATGCATATCGTTGAAAACCGAGCATTTTCCACACCCGCACAATAGATTTACTATTGCGGAGAAAATAAACGACACCCTTACTCACTTTGGTTTACATTTGAAAAATGTGACGGTAGTTAGCGACTCTGCGAGCAATATCGTTGCTGCAGTAAAAGTAGCAAAAATGAGGCGCTTTGGGTGCACTATACATAGCCTTCACAGGCTAATTGTGCTCGATGTTTTGGGCAACACCAAATTTGAGGTATTTAAAAACATCACCACAAAACTTAAAAAAATTTTTAAAATACTCTCGTACAATGCGCCAAAGATGGCTGATATGCAAAAAACCTTGGAGGACGAAGAATTATTCGGCGTGGTCGATGAGGCAGTTTCCATACTGGAATGCATTGAAGCCGATGGTCTATTTCAGGATTTGTTGGAAGAATTCCTAAAATTTTTGAAAATATTCGAGGATGCCACGAAGTACCTCCAAGGTAGAAAATATCCGACTGTCAACCTCAATATAGTATTTTACGAAAAAATTATGGAGTCGATTGAAGCAAATTTAAGCACAGTTAATTTTGAGGAAACCGTTAATATGTACTATTACACCAAAATAAAATTCCCGGTTCGGTTCAAAATCAGGAAATTACATTTACTAGCTGCATTGATGGACCCCGTCCAAAAAAATTGGCCACGATTCAATAAATGGATGGAGAAAGTACCAGAATCAAATCGCATGGAGTTGGATGAGAAGTTAACAACCGTTCACGAAAATCACATAAGCAAAGAATTGCTTATATATCTAGAAGAATCCAAGCTCCAAGTTGGAGTTCAAGTTGTCGTTGATGTTGAAATTGACGAATCTCCATCAGCATCGAGTGCTCCAAAAAGGCCGGTAAATATTGCGGGAGTTACAACATAGTATTTTCGAAAAAGAAACTTAAATGTTTGTATATGTTATTACGACACAGTCGAAATAATTCAGCAGCAATATTTGTTTTATATTGCATATTTTATATCATTTTTGTATATACGGTGAATACAAAATTTAAGTTTTGCTTTACAGATGCTTGAAATGATAAACACTTAATACATATCCTTTGTCAACAGCACATCTTCTAAAAACAAACGGGATGACCTTCACGAAGAGATTCGAAAATACTTCGAGACAGCCTCAGAAGAAGAAGAAACTTTTGATTGGTGGCAGAAACACCAACAGGTAAAATCTAAACACATTTTTCTAAATTATAAGCAACAAATTGCACTATTTCATGTTTGTAGGATTTTCCAAAACTAGCATTGCTAGCCCAAGCGGTCTTGTGCATTCCTTCCTCAAGCGCTTCATCTGAGGAGGCATTTTCTAGCGCGGGGTCGCTTGTAACGGCGAAGAGATCTCGCTTAAATGCATTAACTATAAAAAAAAGTATTATTCATTCACGACAATTATAAAATCGTTCAAAAAATTTTAAAGGAATAATTTAAACATACGCTTTCTTTCGTCAACCTACACGCGTTAGCGTTAATTAAACAGGCAATAAGCAATATTTCTATTTATTTAAATTTTTTTTAATCAATGTACATACTTTGTACTAACTATACTTTGACAATATTTGATATCCCTTCCAGATCTCATGCCTATTCAAAAATCAAGCAAGCGCAGAAATATTCGTGCTATTGCAATTTCACTCAATCAAAAGGGACGATGATTGCAATATTGTACCTAGCAATACAAGCAAAAGTAAAATTAGATTATTACAAAATAGAATTCTCTGAATAAAAAATTCTGTGTCTCAGTAAACGCCACTTATATTGTTGTATAGTGCTGGGGAGTTGTTTTCTTGAGCAGCAGCAATTCGCCTTCGTGGAGTTGTCTTTGAAGCAGGGTGAATTTCAGTGCTTCCACTCTCCTTTTCTGCTTTGATTCAACCGGACAACAAAGCCGCCAATAGTTCCTAAAAACGATCCTTCATTTGTACTTGTTGTTCGCGTATTGCCAAATATCCACTAGTCAGGCGGCCCTGCGCATTGCCGTAGAATGCTAGCCTTGGCCAATATTGTAATGCTGATAATGCTAATTGAGTATATTGAAATCATTTAATACAATAATTACATTAGCGAAAGGTTAAAACAAACGTTAAACGAACCTTTTTTTTATTTAAAAATTTTTTTGACCATTTTTCAGCTGTTATTGAATTTTTGTCTGAGCCGCCGACAGCTGACAAAACATCGGCTGACAGCCGGCTTTGAGCCGCCGCCGCCAATTTCACCTTCAGCCGCCGCCGCCGACCAAAATGGCTCGGCGCAAAACTCTGGTTCATACCCGAGCCTTTGCGCCGTTACAGATGGCGCCCGAGCAGGGACACTAAGCAGAAGTAAAACATAAAAACATCCAACCCTTACAAATCAATAGAGATCCAGCACGCATAAGCGTATATTTTCACGAGCGGAAACAACGGAGAATACAAATATGGTAAAGACAAGCTGGATTAATTTTCTACGAAAGGACGAGCTACGGAAATTCGCAGCGGAACTCGGATTTTACGAAAGCGGAGCTGTAGAAGAGCTGCGAAAGAGGTTTGTTGCCTTTGTGAAGGACGAAACCGCCTTTTTGGCACACACATGCTGGAATTGGAGGCGAAATACGCAAGGAATCCGGTAACGGCAAACCCCAACGTCGATGATAAGGTGGAAGCTACAGAGGCAAAGCCACATAAGAAGGAGTTTGAAGGTAAGATGAAACATTTAGGTGTTGCCGTCATCGGCGCGGAAGAGAATTTCCAGCTGAGTATGCCGGATATACGGAAAATACAGTTTACGCGAGAGACGTACGCAAGAGGAGCTGCACAAGAAGCTGCACAAGTAGGAGCTGCACAAGGAGGAGCGGCACAAGTAGGAGCTGCACAAGTAGAAGTTGCACAGAGGCACACAGTGGAGACAAGCGCGAGACGCGCTTATACGGAGGACATACACACGAGAAATGCATATCAGCAGGATACTGCTACAGGAGACGAACGCATGTATGCAGGAGCACCACGAGGAGACCAGTGGTATTACAGGCCAGCTCGTCTTACTGTGATCGAGCAGGTGAGAAAATGGTCGGTTAAATATGACGGAGGACGCGACCCTTTAGCGTTCATCGAAAGGATTGAAGAACTGGTGGTGACCTACAACATCACTATCAACGAGATGCCACGAATGATGCCGGAGCTATTAAAAGACAAGGCGCTCACATGGTATAGAAATAATAATCGGCAGTGGACAGCGTGGAGCGAATTCAAAGCAAGTTTCCTGAAATTGTTCCTGCCTGGCCGCTATTTTGAGCAGCTGGATGACGCCATACGCACCCAGAGAAAAAATCGTGTTAAATTAACCAATTTTTAACCAATTTTGTGGTTAATATTTTTCAAACCGATTTTTCAGGTTGGTTTAACAAGATGCTATTGTTAAAAATGACACTCTCCTATATGTGTACGTGTACATATGAAGAGGTTTGTGATTGAACTGGGAAAACTGGTAAATATGCGTTCATTCAAATCATTGCCGGTAGCTCAGGGGTTAGGCGGTCGGCCTCATAAACGGAAGTACGGGGATCGAGGCCCCGTTCCGGAAAAAGTTTTTTTAATTAAATTTTTTTTATAAAATTGTAAACCACAGTTCCTCCTTATTTACCATTCTTTAACTTATTTTCAAATTAACATTACCATTTCGAATAGATACCTTTTCACACTGAACTGGATTTGAACGCTGGACCTTCGGATCTTGAGTTTATCACTTTACCCTCTGTACTACTGCGTAAATTCATGTCGTCCAAAGACCAATCTGAATTTGAAATCTAAAAATTTCTATTTAAAAAAACTTTTTTCAACTCAGACGAGATTTGAACACGGGACCTAATGTTTATAAGTTCCGCATCTACACGCTGTGCCACTGAGCTTCTTTCGTTCAGGTCGACAAAAACAAATTTGTTTTGAAATTCAAAAATTTCTTCTGTTTATTTTCAAATTTTCCATTTGACAGAATAGACGAATATATTTTTATTTTCGAAAAAAAAATTTCTCATTTGTGTAAATGTGTGCGTTTTGCTTCGGAAATTTTTTCTCATTTCTGTGAATGTGTGCGTTTTGCTTCGATTTTTGTCAATGTAGTTGTAGTTTTTTGGAATTGTTTTTGTTTTGCGTACAAATGTTTTTCAAGTAAATATAACATGAATAGTGTTAATTAAAATACATGAAGATTTCTCTGGGTGCGGAGGTGCACCCAACGACAGCGGGAGAATTTTAAGGATTATGTCAGGAGCTCGCCACGCAATTTTGGACGCCAGAGAATAATGTTCCGGTTAGGACTGGGATACGGTTGGCGGACGGCTCGGTGGTTACGATTGAAAATGCGTTGGTAGTCAAGGTCGCCATGGGAGGCCGCAGATGTGAGATTCCGCTTTTAATTCTACCAAATTCCATTCATTTTGGGACTGGATTTCCTTGGTCACATCAACGCAACACTTACGCTGGGGACGCATTCAATAACACTACTGCAGCCAACGGAGGATGCAAGGACCCTGAGGGACCACGAGCGAGGGGAGAGAAGTATACGAGTTGGAAACAGTGGAGATGAAGCGGCGCGAAGGGAGGAAAATACAAAACACGGAGGTTTCACAACGGAGGAAATACGAGAGGAAATACTTCAGGAGGAAAGTCCACAACAGGATAGGCCGGAAGCGGTATACACAGGAGCGATACCAAAGCGACGCACACAGGTTGAAAGCCCAGAAAAACAAGGAGCAGCTGGCAGACCGCTTGAGGTAAATCACAAGTTTTTACAGAATCTGGTTGCACAAGTCACTCAGGAGACGAGTGAACGAGAGAGCAGCAGTGACACGGTAGAAGTCACACAATTGGAAGAGGAACGCTGGAGTCAGCAGGCTGCGACAGGTTTTTAGAGGAGGAGCTGCCTCCATTTGAGGCATTGCAGGGAACAACGAACATCACCAGCCATTGGATAATTATGAAGGACGAAAGCCCCATCAAACAAAGGTATTATCCCAAAAATCCGGCGATGATAGGAATTATAAACGAGCAGATAGATGAACTCATCACTCAAGGATGCATAGAGCCAGCAAGGAGTCCACATAGTGCTCGTGAAGAAGAAGAACGGAAAATTGAGCTTGTGCGTGGATTACAGGCAATTGAATGCCAAATCGGTGTCGGATGCATAACCGTTGCCACGTATTCAACATATCCTGGTTCGCCTACGTCCAAAACCGGATACTAGCAGGTGCCCATGGAGGGAGGAAGCAAACAGTATACGGCGTTCACGGTACCCGGACGGGGGTTGTATCAATGGTGCGTTAAGCCATTTGGCCTTCATTCAGCACCGGCGACATTCCAACGTGCCCTGGACGGAGTCATTGGACCGGACATGGAGCCATACGCGTTTGCGTACTTAGACGACATCATCGTCACAGGAACATCACTGCAGGAGCACATTGTAAATTTACGGGAGGTATTTAGACGGCTGCGAGCCGCAAATTTGAGGATCAACGTGGAGAAGTGCGAATTCTTTAAGAAAGAGATTCGATACTTGGGACATATCGTCACGCCGGACGGGATACATACGGACCCAGAAAAGATAGCAGTCATTCAGGAATTGCAGCCGCCAACAAATCTGCGAAAATTACGACAATGCTTGGGAATAGCATCATGGTATCGGCGATTTGTTCCAGATTTTTCGAAGGTGGTGCAGCCACTTACAGCATTGTTAAAGAAGAGTCGACAGTGGAAGTGGGAGCAGGAGCAGCAAGAGGCATTCAAGCAGCTGACACTACTCCTCACAGAAGCCCCGGTACTCATATGTCCAGATTTTTCAGAGAAATTCACATTGCAGACTGACACAAGCGACCAAGGATTGGGAGTGGTGCTGACACAAACGATTGAGGAGCAAGAACGAGTGGCAGCCTATGCTAGCAGGCGATTGACGATGGCGGAGATCAATTATTCGCTCACGGAGAAGGAGTGCCTCGCCATCGTTTGGGGCGTGCGGAAAAGCGTGAGTATTTGGAAGGCTACGAATTTACAATTATTACCGACCACATGTCCTTGAAGTGGTTTAATTCAATTGAGAGCCCGTCTGGAAGGATTGCGCGTTGGGCATTGGAGCTCCAACAATTCCGGTACAATATCCAATATAGTAAGGGGAAGCACAACGTAGTTGCATACGCCTTGTCACCACAGCCCCGGGATGTACTCCTGGTCACAGAAACAACAACGGCTGACACACAAGAATGCCGCTGTTTGGCGACGCGCAAAGCAGAGGTGGCAAAGAATCCGGAGAAGTTTGCCGATTACCTCATCCAACCGGATCAACTATATCGGCATATTCCGCGACGAGTAGGAGATGAAGACTGTGCTCCATGGAAGTTGTGTGTAGCGACGCATTTGAGGAAACAAGTCCTTGCAGAAAATCACGACGAACCCACCGCTGGTCACTTGGGCATTCGAAAGACCATAGCACGATTGGCGAATCGCTACTACTGGCCAGGTATGTTTAGGGAGGTGAGCAAGTATGTCAGGAGCTGCGAAAGCTGTCAGAAATATAAGCCGGAGCAGCAGAAACCCTGGGCAATAGTGTGTGCAGATTTCGTGGGACCGCTGCCAAGGTCAACACACGGCAACACGATGATGCTGGTGTTCGTCGACAAATTCACCAAGTGGGTGGAGATTGTACCAATTCGGAAGGCGACAACGGACACACTGAAGAAGGCGTTTCGCAAAAGGATTTTGACGAGATTTTTTTTTTTTCAGGAAGAATCATAACGGTCCCACTTACCCGCCCAACCGACCGAGGGGCACATCCGCATGACGCACGGATTTGGTGACCGAACAGCCGTAGTCCGGATTACGCTGTGCAACTGATCGCGGGTAAACATATCTTGAAATTCGTTTCAGCTACAGATTAAAATCATCAGTTGATCAAACGCATATTAATAAAACGCGAATTAGGTTATGAATGCAAGAGAGAATTCTTCCAAACATAACATAATATAAGATTAACGTGATAATAAACAATAGAATTAAAAGAAAATATTATGAAGCATCAGAATTCATGCGACGAATATGAATTAGACCAAATATAATTTTTCTCTACTTTACGATTAGACTTAACAAAAATACAAAGACAAAACAATCAAAACAGTTAATTTACGCGACAAAGATTACAAATATTAATTGAAGTATTTTATTTTTTTATACGAAATATAAAAAATCAAATACAAATAGAACAGTTAAGTAAACAGTAACGGAACGAATGTGAATTCAGCTAAAAATTTTGTTTTATTTGTATACAATATACAGTAAAAAACAAAATTCTGCTGAAATATAAGTACAAAATACTACAAAAATGCAACACTTTGAAAAATCGACAATGCCGATCTTTGTGGAGTTTGGCAACCCTGTCATTTCGTTAGACCCTAAGCGGTCCAAAAACTCAAAGAGCAACAAAGGCTTAAGTGTGATCAAGAGCATTTAAAATAAAAGTTTTAGTTTTATTAAGTGAATCTGACAGGTCAAAGACAGAATACAGGCTATTAAAATCGCTACAAATACAACGAAAAGGTTCATTCTGCGCGTAATTAGAACGGCACATACTTAATATCAAAGGAATGAAAGATCTGGAACGACGGGTTGGAATATTAAAATCAATTTCCTGAAGCAAAAATGTAGAATTCAGAGAGCCATTTATCAATTTAATCAAAAATGTTACATTAAGCATTGTTCTTCTATTTTTTAGAGTAGGGATGTCCAAGAGCTTTAAACGATTTTCGTATGGAGGAAGGTTCTGATTCGGATTCCAGCGAAGGTTTCTTAAAGCAAATAATAAAAATTGTTTTTGAACCGATTCAATTCTATCAGAGTGGCAGTTGTATTGTGTATTCCACAAGACCGATGCATATTCCAAAATTGGTCTTACAAGTGATATGTAAAGACTTTTGTTAACGAATGGGTCATAAAATTCTTTTGACCATCTCTTAATGAAACCTAGAACACCCCTCGCCTTATTCACACATAAATCAATATGTAGATGAAAGCGAAGTTTTGGATCCATAGTAACACCCAGGTTCACAAAAGTAAAAACCTTTTCTAGATTACAGTTATTTATATGATACAGCGATGAAAGTTGGTGTCTTCTAGCAAATGTCATAAATTTACATTTTTTCAAGTTCACTTCTATTAAGTTATTATCACACCAGATTGCTATACTGGTCAGATCTGATTGTAACAACTTATGTTGATCTAAGATGTCATAGGATAAAAACAATTTAACGTCATCAGCATACAACAGTACATTCGAATGTTTAATGACAGTACATTCGAGTGTTAAAAACAGAATAGGACCTAAGTGACTTCCTTGAGGAACTCCAGAGGTGACATCTATTGTTTTTGATGTTGATGATTCGAATAACACCTTTTGCTTCCGATTTATCAGATACGATTCTACCCATTTTAAAAGAAGATCTGGGAATCCTTATCTTTTAAGCTTTTCAATCAACAGATAATGATTAACTTTATCAAAAGCTTTACTCAAATCAGTATATATGACATCTGTTTGAAGATTCTTTGAAAATCCCTTTATTGTTAATGTAGAAAATTCCAATAAATTTGTAGATGTTGATCTACCTTTCAGAAAACCATGCTGTGAAGGAGATATTAATGTTGTGACCGAGTGAACCAATTGCTTTGTGACAACTTGTTCAAATAACTTTGGTATTGTGCTAAGTTTAGCAATACCTCTATAGTTAGATACGAATGATTTGGTTCCACTTTTATAAAGAGGAATAAAGTATGACTCTTTCCATGAATTCGGAAAATAAGCTCTTTCAATAGAGGCATTGAATATATTTGAAAGTGGAATGTACAAATTTTCTGCACAAACTTTCAAAGTACAGCTAGGAATATTATTGGGGTGCCAAAAGTCATGGTTACAGACAATGGTACCCAATTTACGAGTAAGGCGTTTGGGAGCTATTTGGATAGTCTCGGTGTAAGGCACCAGTTCACAGCACCTTACACCCCGCAGGAAAACTCGACGGAGAGGTCCAATCGGACAATAAAGACGATGGTGGCGCAATTGGCCAGAAATAATCAGAGGCAGTGGGACGGCGATTTGTTCCAGATTTTTCGAAGGTGGTGCAGCCACTTACAGCATTGTTAACCCTTAAATTCCCCTTGTATCTTTAAAGATACAACCATTACAAATTTTATATCTTGGTTAATATTAGTATAAAAGATATAGATATTTAAGTTTTGTATTCTATATACCCACATTCTTCAATAAAAAATATATATTCCCTCAAAAGGTTTGAATTGTATATGGTATTGAGAAACAAAAAAAAATATGTAAAACTTTCGAAAACATAAAAATAAAATTGAAAAATTCTGGATATTTACAAAGAAAAAAAGTATTTCCATGTGTATATATGATTTTTGAAGTGATATAATATAGCTTGAACAAATTTACTTTTACACGAATCACAATATATTGCTTTAATCGGTTGTATCTTTAAAGATACAGTATTCAAAAGAGGATGAAATAAATTTTTATAAAATAAATCATTATTAAATTCGTTATCTACGTAAAATTTTACATATAATATGTTTTTACCGTGAAAATCGGAGTCCTTAGGCATTTAAGGGTTAAAGAAGAGTTGACGGTGGAAGTGGGAGCAGGAGCAGCAAGAGGCATTCAAGCAGCTGACACTACTCCTCACAGAAGCCCCGGTACTCATATGTCCAGACTAGCTGTTACATACCCGGCGTTGCACGGATTTTATAAAATTTTAAAATAAATATATATAGGAATTGGCGACAACTTCAATGGCGCTGTAGTTGATGGTTTATTCCCCCGTGAAACTTGGTGCCAGTTGTAATCCCACCCGGTAGGAATCACCCAAAAAAAGTCCAAGGACGCACTTGGTGGCAGGTGTAATACCACCCGGTATGATTCAGCCAAAAAAAGTCCAAGGACCCACTTGGTGGCAGCTGTAATCCCACTAAGGCATTCAATCCCGGGATCCAGAATCCCGAAATCCCGGGACCCCGGAAGTTTTCTCAATCCCGGAAACCCGGGATTTTCAGTCCGGAATCCCGGGATTAAAAAATGCATTTTTTTATGAATTGTTTAAGATATTTTTGACGTTTTTCCACAAAAATACTTTAGTGCATTTACTTTCAATCTAACTGGTAAATTAAAAAAACACACTTTTGTAGATTGAGTGCTACAAACACACAAAAATTTACAACATTTTTGTGAAAAACGGTTAACAAACAATTTTTATCGATCTGAATAAAATTTTTTTAATTTAAACCATTTTTTTTTACAAAAAAGATATATGTTAAAATTATTTTGTTATCCGTATATTGAAAACTTTACGAATTGGATAAATGGTTTTGTGTGTGTTTTACTTTTGAATGGACATCAAATTCAATAGTTTTAAACAACAATTGGTGTATTTGTTCCCGCTATAATACTAAAACTACTGAAACTAATGCGTGGTTTTCATTATGTCAAAATAATGGCAATTGTTGTCATATGTTGTGAGAACAGGTTGGCATTTCGTTGTCAATTTAACGAACTGATGTAAAATATCGAAAAATGAATATGAGGTGACGTCACCGTTTGTCATATACGTTGGTATTTGCCAACATGCTGGAAAATTTATTTGCATATGGCACGGGCCAGCAAATTCAGCACTTTGCTGAATCGTTGTCAGTTTGTGATGCCATTGATTATGACATAATGAAAACCAGGCTTAAGTTTTTCGTTTTTAGCATGAAATGGAGCTGGCAAAAATAATTTGTTCGATCAATCTAATTTAAAATGAATTACTTTTTGTTTGACTATATTTATTTAAATATTATTTGTTTTGTTTAATGTAATATTTATTAAATATGTTTTCTTTGTCGAATTAAACTTAAAATATTGTTGCAACAATTTGTTCTTTAATTTTATATTAACTATTGTATTTAATTGGAAAATCCCGAAAATCCCGAACAAATCCCGGGATCCCGGGATTGTAATTTCAAATCCGGAAATCCCGGGATTTTCAAAAACACTTCGGGATTGAATGCCTTAAATCCCACCCGGCATGATTCACCCCAAAAATATCCAAGGAAGCATTTGGTTCCAGTTGTAATCCCACCCGAAATGATCCACCCAAAAAAATGTCCAACGACACTCTTGGTGGCAGTTGTAATCCCACCAAAAAAATGTCCAAGGAAGCATTTGGTTCCAGTTGTAATCCCACCCGGCTGAGCCACCCAAAAAATGTCCAAGGACGCACTTGGTGGCAGGTGTAATCCCACCCAGTATGATTCACCAAAAAAATGTCCAAAAAAATATTCGATAGTTACTATGTTACATTTTAATATTATTTTTTGTTGTATGAGAGGTGCCGCGCCCCATTGTCCAAATCCAACCTCTTATGTCCTATTGCAAATTCCATTACTAACACAATTTTACCTTAAAATTTCAATAAAATCAGTAAAGCCGTGATATAGGGTAGAAAATTGTATGGGCGGTGCCACGCCCCTTGTCCAATTATTCCCATTTTCGACACATAGCAGTACAACTCCATTCCAAATTTCACTAAAATATACCTAATAGTTGCTTAATTAGCTGGTATTTAAGTTATGTGTTGTGTGGGAGGTGCCTCGCCCCTTTGACCAATTATTCCCATATTCGACACATAGTTGGGAAAACATACTATACAGCTCCATTCCAAATGGGCGGTGCAACGGCCCTTGTCCAATTAGGCTCATATTTGGCATAAAGCTTGGAAAAGTTATTATGCAACTTCGTGCTAAATTTCGTATTTATTATTCAATATTCAATTCAAATTCAATTCAATAGTTACTAAATTACCTTGTGGACATATTTTGTGTTGTATGGGAGGTGCCACGCCCCTTTGTCCAATCCCAACCGCATATAGCCTATGTTACATGTCGATACCTATAGAATTTATCGTGAAAGTTTCAAGAGAATCGGTACAGCCGTTATGCTCGGACAAACAAACAAACAAACAAACAAACAAACAAACAAACAAACAAACAAACAAACAAACAAACAAACAAACAAACAAACAAACAAACAAACAAACAAACAAACAAACAAACAAACAAACAAACAAACAAACAAACAAACAAACAAACAAACAAACAAACAAACAAACAAACAAACAAACAAACAAACAAACAAACAAACAAACAAACAAACAAACAAACAAACAAACAAACAAACAAACAAACAAACAAACAAACAAACAAACAAACAAACAAACAAACAAACAAACAAACAAACAAACAAACAAACAAACAAACAAACAAACAAACAAACAAACAAACAAACAAACAAACAAACAAACAAACAAACAAACAAACAAACAAACAAACAAACAAACAAACAAACAAACAAACAAACAAACAAACAAACAAACAAACAAACAAACAAACAAACAAACAAACAAACAAACAAACAAACAAACAAACAAACAAACAAACAAACAAACAAACAAACAAACAAACAAACAAACAAACAAACAAACAAACAAACAAACAAACAGACAGACAGACAGACAGACAGACAGACAGACAGACAGACAGACAGACAGACAGACAGACAGACAGACAGACAGACAGACAGACAGACAGACAGACAGACAGACAGACAGACAGACAGACAGACAGACAGACAGACAGACAGACAGACAGACAGACAGACAGACAGACAGACAGACAGACAGACAGACAGACAGACAGACAGACAGACAGACAGACAGACAGACAGACAGACAGACAGACAGACAGACAGACAGACAGACAGACAGACAGACAGACAGACAGACAGACAGACAGACAGACAGACAGACAGACAGACAGACAGACAGACAGACAGACAGACAGACAGACAGACAGACAGACAGACAGACAGACAGACAGACAGACAGACAGACAGACAGACAGACAGACAGACAGACAGACAGACAGACAGACAGACAGACAGACAGACAGACAGACAGACAGACAGACAGACAGACAGACAGACAGACAGACAGACAGACAGACAGACAGACAGACAGACAGACAGACAGACAGACAGACAGACAGACAGACAGACAGACAGACAGACAGACAGACAGACAGACAGACAGACAGACAGACAGACAGACAGACAGACAGACAGACAGACAGACAGACAGACAGACAGACAGACAGACAGACAGACAGACAGACAGACAGACAGACAGACAGACAGACAGACAGACAGACAGACAGACAGACAGACAGACAGACAGACAGACAGACAGACAGACAGACAGACAGACAGACAGACAGACAGACAGACAGACAGACAGACAGACAGACAGACAGACAGACAGACAGACAGACAGACAGACAGACAGACAGACAGACAGACAGACAGACAGACAGACAGACAGACAGACAGACAGACAGACAGACAGACAGACAGACAGACAGACAGACAGACAGACAGACAGACAGACAGACAGACAGACAGACAGACAGACAGACAGACAGACAGACAGACAGACAGACAGACAGACAGACAGACAGACAGACAGACAGACAGACAGACAGACAGACAGACAGACAGACAGACAGACAGACAGACAGACAGACAGACAGACAGACAGACAGACAGACAGACAGACAGACAGACAGACAGACAGACAGACAGACAGACAGACAGACAGACAGACAGACAGACAGACAGACAGACAGACAGACAGACAGACAGACAGACAGACAGACAGACAGACAGACAGACAGACAGACAGACAGACAGACAGACAGACAGACAGACAGACAGACAGACAGACAGACAGACAGACAGACAGACAGACAGACAGACAGACAGACAGACAGACAGACAGACAGACAGACAGACAGACAGACAGACAGACAGACAGACAGACAGACAGACAGACAGACAGACAGACAGACAGACAGACAGACAGACAGACAGACAGACAGACAGACAGACAGACAGACAGACACAGACAGACAGACAGACAGACAGACGGCACCTATATACCTATATATATTATACAACTATATATATAGGGATATAGGTGCTGACACAAACGATTGAGGAGCAAGAACGAGTAGCCTATGCTAGCAGGCGATTGACGATGGCGGAGATCAATTATTCGCCCACGGAGAAGGAGTGCCTCGCCATCGTTTGGGGCGTGCGGAAAAGCGTGAGTATTTGGAAGGCTACAATTATTACCGACCACATGTCCTTGAAGTGGTTTAATTTATCGCGCTATTTTTATCTAAACTTTAAAAAAAAAATAAAATCAAAAATCCCCACAAAAAGTGAAACGTCAGTTCAATCGGTTGTGCGAATAAAAAATCTGCTCTCATAAAATCAATTTTTTATATCGGAAATTCTACTCTAAAAATATTGAAACAGCCCCGAGGCTTCGTGCGATAGTACAGTGACGCGTTTGCATAGGGCTCGAGATCACTTGCTTGGACACTTTTGTGAAATTAAAAACCAAACCAAAAATTTTTGCCAAATAAAATCACAATTCGAATTCGCTTCATCAACCAACACTTTATCCCGCGCAACATATCTGCTAAAACATTACACATTCTTTATAAACAAAATATAATCAGCTGATCCACTGACAGCAAAGTCAACACAGCGTTGACGTTAAAATTTCCCTCGGAAAAAAATATCCCAAAAAACATCTGCTTGCAGCGATCAGCGAGTACACAAACCGCATCGCGCCATCTATGCGTCGCTTTTCTAATTAGGGTGACCAGAACCTTAAAAACGCGAAATTAGTACCAGTGTGACCGCTCGTCATGCAACGTACCCCTCCGTCATCAGTAGACAGTGGACGAAATGGTACAGCTCATCAGCAGCTGCAACTACAACAACAACTTTTGCAACCCCTGCAGCAAAAGCTTCCACAGCAAGACGGTGCGCAGCAACAGCTTCCGCAACAACAACAACGACCTATTCAAATTCCCTCGCCAGACATACAGTGGAGTTCCCATAGCGATACTGCACACGCAAACACAGGTAACTCTGTATCGTCAATTTCTTTGGTTGATACCCCTAGCAAATATATTGAAATCCCCGTAGGCCTTACCCCCATTCCTGACTCAAGTGAGACGAATAGCGGATTTTCTGAAATCGCTAATCGCATAACAAAGGTCGCTACTCGCTCCATTAATACAGGTCAAAAGAGCAAAATGCCGACAGTGCAGACAGGAATCAACATTTACTTCGCAAAGCGAGTACTATCGTCCCCCCCTAATGGGAATAGGCATTCCGCAAAAATTCAAAAGACGAATCCCGTTAAACCATCTCTCGAGCTTGGGCAAAATCGATATGCGATTCTTGCTGATGAAAATGATTCGGATCCCAAGCCGAAATCGCAAAAACCCCCACCTATCTACCTGCGTGAGCGAAACTCTAATTCGCTCATCAAAGATATAACTCAAAATATTGGTCCTAATAATTTCCACGTGATTTCTATTCTCAGGGGACAAGTACACGAAACAAAAATCCAAATTTACAGCGAATCCAATTATAGAAAAATTGTCAATCTCTTTGATAAACTCAAAAAGAGCTACTACACCTACCAGCTCAAAAGTTCCAAAGGCCTCTCAGTCGTACTGAAAGGTATCGAGCCTTTCGTAGAATGCGACGAAATCAAAACTGCACTAAGCGATGAAGGCTTCCAAATAAAGTCCGTATTCAATATCCAGAATCCAAAAAAAATCCCACAACCCCTTTTTCGTGTGGAACTAGAGTTCGACTCAAAATTGCTCAAAAAAGGTGAACCCCACCCGATATACTCTATCAGATATCTGCTACATCGCTAAATTACAATTGAAGTGCCCCACAATCGCAGTGGACCGATTCAGTGTCATAACTGCCAAGAATACGGCCACACAAAGTCTTACTGCACTCTTCCCAGCGTGTGCGTAATTTGTGGAGACCTGCACGAAACAGGTTCGTGAACAAAAACAAAAGAGGATTCCACTATTAAAAAATGTAGTAATTGCGGTGGCAATCACACTGCTAACTATAGAGGCTGTGCAGTCTATCAAAGCTTCATAAAAAAGACGGAAAATGTGACGCAAAAACATGAAACATGGAAAACCCAAAAATTTCCTCCGCTATCCGCTGCACAATCCTTCGCAAACCCACTTACAAAACAAGGCGTTTCCTACGCCAGTGCCTTAAAAAGCGGTCACTCTGCCACTGTGCACGCGCAACCTGCTCCTCCTAGTAGTAGCCTTGAACAAACTCTACAAATATTCATGCAAAATATGTCTCAATTTATGTCTGGTATGCAAAATATGATGCAAGAAATGATAAAGAATCAAAGTCTTTTACTACAACATCTCATGTCTAAGCCATGAATGGTTTAAAAATATCATTCTGGAATGCAAACGGCCTGTGTCATCACAAACTAGAACTTCTCGAGTTCTTGAAAGAGTCCAGCATAGACGTTATGCTAATTTCTGAAACACATTTCACTGAAAAACACTTTTTCAATTTACCAGGATACAGATTCTATGACACAAAGCATCCAAGCGGAAACGCTAGAGGTGGAACCGCCATTCTCATTAAAAGTCGTATAAAACATTTCGCTCTCCAGAATTATTGCACTAAATATATTCAAGCGACAAGTATTTCTCTCGATGAATACTTAAAAGGCCTAACATTAACAGCTATATACTGCCGCCCAGACACAAAATATCTGAGCAACAATTCCAGACTTTTTTCCATTCTCACCATCAACAGACTCGGTCTTGACGTGATCTCTTCTGGCACGCCAACTTACTGGCCAACTGACAGTCGCAAAACCCCCGATGTCATTGACTTTGCAGTCTTCAAAACTGTAAAAAGGAGCCAATTGTTTATTGAATCCTCTCTAGATCTCTCATCAGACCATACGCCTACTATTATCACAATAAAGTATGCGCCAAGTTCTGAGGCCAATCCACCAGATAAACTGACCAGCAAACTCACAAACTGGCTCAAATATCGAAAGTATATAAGCTCCCACATTATCCCTAATGTGTCACTAAAAACGAAAGTTGAAATACACACAGCTGTTAGTAATTTCACACTCTTGCTTTCCCAAGCAGCTGCAGCGGCCACTCCCGCCCAAATCCCAAAAAGCTCAACTCGCAGCTATGCAAAGTGTACTCCAAAGGACATAGAGCAGTTAATAAAAAATAAAAGGAAAATACGTCGCGATTGGCAAAACAACAGATCCCCAAATCGGAAAAAACAGCTTAATGATGTCTCTCGAATTCTAAAAAAGCAGCTTGAGAGGAAATCCGAAAGAGAATTCCAGCTATTTGTTGAACATCTCGCACCCACAAAATCAACAAACTACTCGCTCTGGCGAGCTGCAAAAAATATGAAAAAACCAATACTGACAGAACCCCCTCTAAGGCTGCCAAATGGAAACTGGGCCAGAAGCGATGCAGAAAAGGGTGCAGCTTTTGCAAACCACCTAAAAACCGTGTTCACCCCGAACACGACAGCTGGTGATATCCCAATACCAACATTAATCCCATATAATACCTCTTGTACAATCGCGATTAAAAAAAACGAACTTATGGAGGCAATAAACAAAAGCTTGGACCCGAAAAAAGCACCAGGACCGGACTTGATAACGCCAACAATGATAAAAGAACTGCCACCAGTTGCAATAACCCACTTATTGCACATATTTAACGCGATTCTCAGAACATGTCACTACCCAGATGATTGGAAACTATCTCAAGTTACAATGATTCCCAAACCTGGAAAAGATCCCAGTAATGTGATGTCATACCGGCCTATAAGTTTGCTCTCTGTAATATCGAAACTCTTCGAAAAACTTTTAATAAAATTGATTCTACCGAAAATTCTAGAAAAACAAGTGATTCCCGATCACCAGTTTGGCTTCCGCGAAAAGCATGGCACTATTGAGCAAGTGCACCGCATTGTTGACTCAATAAAAGGCACTTTCGAAAATAAACAGTATTGCTCCGCTGTTTTCCTCGATATCACCCAGGCCTTCGATAAAGTCTGGCACGAAGGACTTATTTACAAACTACAGCATATTCTTCCCGCTAATATGCATTGTCTACTCAAAAACTACCTCACGAATAGAAAATTTGTAGTAAAATACAAAAGCTTTGTCTCCCGAAAATACGAAATACTGGCCGGAGTACCACAAGGCAGTGTCCTCGCGCCCCTGCTATATATTCTCTATACTGCAGATATGCCCAAAAGTGATAGAACTCTCATATCGACTTTTGCTGATGACACTGCTATCATGTGCTCTCACTCAAACCCAGACATGGCATCTCTATACGTGCAAAAACACTTGGACACTCTAAGTAATTGGCTACATCGATGGAAAATCAAGGTCAATGAATCCAAAAGCTGTCACTTAACCTTCACTCTAAGAAGGGGCACGTGTCCTGCTCTGAAGATAAACGGCCAAGTCGTCCCTGAAAGTTCCGAAACCAAGTATCTTGGAATGCATCTCGATCGCCGACTCACATGGTATAAACATATTGAATCTAAAATCACTCAGATCAAATTAAAGCAATTGGAACTAAATTGGCTAATCTCAAGGACATCAAAGCTAAATCTCACATACAAAGTCCAAATATACAAAAGTATAATAAAACATATATGGACATATGGAATTGAACTCTGGGGCACTGCCTCTCCCTCGAACGTGGAAAAACTCCAGAGAGTCCAATCTAAAATCCTGAGACAAATTGCCAGAGCCCCTTGGTATATAAAAAATACTAACATCCACAGAGACCTGAATATACCTGCAGTAAAAGACGAAATTCCGAAATTTACCTCGAAGTACAAGCAGAAGCTCATGTTTCACCCAAACATTCTAGCTAGACATTTACTGAGACCTCTGAATACCTCACGTCTCAAACGAAACTAATATATTCCCCATATATTAGTTACGATAACTCTACATTGCCTAAATCAATGGATATAGAGCAAATAGTTGTAATCTGAATATTATAAAAATAAGCTGAATTTCTGAATTTTTGAAAAATCATTGTTAGACCTAAGTTATTATTAGGTGATTCATTACTATAAAAAAAAAAAAATAAAAATCCCCACGCGATAATTAATTTCCCCATTTGCCCGAATAGCGCAGTCGCGAAGCGTGGGATTTAAGACGACCCTCGCGGTATGGTATCCCCGGACGAACGAACAACACAAACACCCAAAAACCTGATAAATACACTTTTTTTTAAAAACTACACCGAAACTGCCGCAATATATATATATAAGTATATATATAACTATATATAAAAGAAACGGAAATTTTCCCGACACAAGGAAAATAATACCGAACACAAACCCTATTTCAAAATCAACACAAACCGACAATCACCCAAAAGAAGTTATTTATGTACCAAAAATTATATTTCTTTAAACGCAATTGATTTGCGGGACAGACCAACTTGTCTGAAATCCCTCGCACGATTCTTTGCAGAATCTATTCACCAGCTGGACTTCGATAAAATTCGATGTCCAGCAACAACTTGGCTCTGATGCGGGACGAAACAAACAAAAAAACTAGAGAGTGGACTATCTTCGGCTATACCGAAGTTGAAATACCCCCACACAGTAGGAAGAAGTACCTCGAACATATAAAAATGTGGTCTCAAGACCCTATTTTGAGCCAATTATAGGAGATATAGGGGTATAAAAAGGAATAAGGAAGAGGGGGGAAACGGCCAAACAAATTCCAAGCAAATTACTTGAAATTCCCAGGACGGAAACACTTCACCAAAACAAATCACGACCGAACACAATCTGTCCACCTCTATTAAATTCCTCAAATTCAAAACACTAAATGGCCGACTGCCACAAATAAAATAAAGTAAAAAAAATCACTAGCTGGCAAAACTATACCAGCGCGCAAAAATACTCCCTTTGGAACACTTGTCCTCCAGCCACAATCCGACGCCGGCAACCTCACCACTCCAAAAACACAAATTAGAACACAGGAAAGAAAATTTTAAAAATTTTCTAACCAATTATTTAAGCCAAATTAAATTTAAAATCTAAAACTTCACTTTTTACTTTCCTTCTTCCCTGCTCAAAAAGAACTAAAAGAATTAGAATATATGAGCGCCTATGACGCTCACTTTCCATTTATTTTCCCACATACATAGAGTGCGGCTTACGCAGAAACCAGTGTCCGCAGTCGGGGCTTTACCCATACCTATATGCGAAAAATCTCTTCAGATTTTTCTAGGTGTGTTTGGCAAATTCACATATACCCCCCTGCACCCGCCAAAATGAAATATACATTTTGGCGGCACTCATGTACGTATAGGCGAAAGCATAAATGTTCTCAAATTCCCCTCCCTCAAACAGGTTCAAAGAGTACAAAAGCTTTAGTCCAGGTTTTGACATTCTCCTATTGTAATGGCGAGGCTGGCAATACCCTCATCGGATCGCCGCCGCTCACTGAGCTAACTTAACGAAAGCAAAAGCGAAAGAAAGGAGAAGAAAGCAAGAGAACTTTGACAGCTCAAACAAAATATTCAGTTTTCTTCTTCCGCGCGCCGGTCGCATTTCAAAAACAAATATATTTATATAAAAAGTAACAATCAATAAAATTGTGCAGTGCGTTAATTCGGTCAGTGCGTGTGTGATTTTGTTCCTCCGATTTTGTTCGCCCGTCGCCCCGAACAAAAGGGAAACATAAAAAAACAAAACAAACAATAAAAACAACAACATTCGTGTCGCGATTTTATACCGCGACAACCCCACCTCCACCTCCGCGAAAGTTGCTTGGTCTCCTGAGACCAGCCAACTTTCGAATCTAACCGGAGAAAATCACCCTGAGTCGATGTGCGGCCTAAGGTCCTGCACATGCCATGTCCCCTTTTCTCGTCCGTCTTCGTCTTCCAAAACATATGTCCACGGAGACAACCTCTTTTTAACCCTAAACGGTCCAACAAGTTTCGGAGCTAACTTCGCTGCAAAATAGTTTGCAGCATCGGACAAAACAAAATTACGTCTCCATACTAACTCGTGCGGTAAATACTGTACATCTCTACGTCTGAGATTGTAAGTCTTTGCTGTCTTGGCACTTGCCATTTCTAACTTCTTCCGTATGTCTTCCCTCAAGTCTGCCATTAACTTGGCCCGGTCCTCACTACTACTGTCCGGTTGGTCTGAGTCTCCCACTCGTCTATAATCTCTATCACCCCTGACCGCCGTATTTCGGCCAAAATACACGAAGTATGGAGACGCTCCCAAAACCTCATGCTGCGATGTTCGAATGCAGCACGCCACCTTTGAGAGATGAGAATCCCATGTCCGATGGTTTTCTGAAATATATGCTCTCAAAGTGGTCTTAATTATTTGGTTGATCCGCTCGGCCGGATTGGCCTGCGGATGATAGTGGCAGTGTACCGCATCTGCACACCATACGACGCGCATAAACTCTGCAGCTCCTTGCTGCGAAACTGTGGCCCATTGTCGCATACAATGGACCTCGGAACTCCAAAGAGCAGGAAGACATTATCTTCCAACTCCTTGCAAACACTCTTTGCCGTTGCATTTCGCAACGGAAACAACAATGGGAATTTGGTGAAGTAGTCAACCACTGTTAAAATATAACAAAATCCCCGACTAGACTTCACCAAGGGTCCCACCAGATCTACGCAGATCATTCCCCAAGGTTCTAACTTCTTTGTCCTCTCTACCATACAACCAGCTGGCTCATTGTTGTCAGGTTTCACCCTCTGGCAAACCTGACAAGCTTTAATATATCTAGCTATCTCTGCCTTCATTTTCGGCCAATAATATTTCTCAATTACCCTAGCGTATGTTTTCCTAACGCCCTTGTGCCCCGATAATGGATTATCGTGACACTCGAATAAAATACTGCGCCTATCACTCCTGCCATGATCTTTCCCCTTACGATGTATGATTTCATAATCATATTGCTGGAGCTTTAAAGCCCACCTAGCCAACCTACCGCAAGGATCTTTCAAATTGTTAAGAAATACCAACGAATAATGGTCTGTCACCACTGTGAACCTAACCCCTTCGATGTATGGCCTCAACTTCTCAACTGCCTACAAAACAGCCAAACACTCCTTCTCGGTAGTGGAATAATTCCTCTCGCACCTACTCAACGACCTGCTCACTAGTGGAGGGGTTTCCATAAGTATTTCAACCTCAGAAATTTTCCCCTCCACACCTAACTTATCCTCATCAAATGAAAAAGCATAACCTGCAAAAACATCTACGGACTCCCTACGCTCTATTTGCCTTGATGCCCTCAGGGACTTCCTCATAGACTCTACCGGAGTCACTGGCAACCCACGAGCCTCCATCTCGTATGCCAGTTCCTCTTGGTTAAGTCTATTAATCTCCATAGTTAACTCGGACAGACAAAAAAATAAATTTTAAAAAAAACCAAAACTAATTTAAAAAACTAAAACCAAAAAGAAATTCAAACAAAAAAAACTTTCAAAAAAAACAGGAACGAAGAAAGTTTTAAGGCAGGCGGCACCGCCAAAAAAAAATATGAAACAAAATTTTTTTCTTTTTTAAAAACTAAAAAAAAAATTACCAAGAATTAAAAAAAATAAAAAAAAAAAAAAAATATATATATATATATATAAAAAAAATTTATAAAAATAAAACTATAAAATAATAAAGAAATTTAAAAAGAATAATACAAAAACAACAGCTAAAGGCGGACGACACCACCACTGTTTAATAAAATTACAAAAAAAAATTAAAATTTAAAATAAATCTAATTAAATAAAAAAATTACTGGTGTTGTACCAAATAAAAAAAAATCGGAACGGACTCACCGAACTACAAAAAAAAAACCCGCTGCCGCTACTCCGTCGTCGATAGCACTCTCAATGGAAACCAGAGAAAATCCAAAAAAAAGCTAAACAAATAAAAAAACAAATTAGTAAATTATAAAAAAACTGAAATAATACAACCAAAAAAAAAACGGCACAAAAAGCAAAAAAAAAAATATTTATAAAAACCGCGATAAGCTGGCGCCCCACGTTGAGCGTCAGCTTATCGCGCTATTTTTATCTAAACTTTAAAAAAAAAATAAAATAAAAAATCCCCACGCGATAATTAAATTCCCAATTTGCCCGAATAGCGCAGTCGCGAAGCGTGGGATTTAAGACGACCCTCGCGGTATGGTATCCCCGGACGAACGAACAACACAAACACCCAAAAACCTGATAAATACACTTTTTTTTAAAAACTACACCGAAACTGACGCAATATATATATATAAGTATATATATAACTATATATAAAAGAAACGGAAATTTTCCCGACACAAGGAAAATAATACCGAACACAAACCCTTTTTCAAAATCAACACAAACCGACAATCACCCAAAAGAAGTTATTTATATAGCAAAAATTATATTTCTTTAAACGCAATTGATTTGCGGGACAGACCAACTTGTCTGAAATCCCTCGCACGATTCTTTGCAGAATCTATTCACCAGCTGGACTTCGATAAAATTCGATGTCCAGCACAAACAAAAAAAAAAAAGGAATAAGGAAGAGGGGGGAAACGGCCTAACAAATTCCAAGCAAACTACTTGAAATTCCCAGGACGGAAACACTTCACCAAAACAAATCACGACCGAACACAACCTGTCCACCTCTATTAAATTCCTCAAATTCAAAACACTAAATGGCCGACTGCCACAAATAAAATAAAGTAAAAAAATCACTAGCTGGCAAAACTAAACCAGCGCGCAAAAATACTCCCTTTGGAACACTTGTCCTCCAGCCACAATCCGACGCCGGCAACCGCTCCACCTCACCACTCCAAAAACACAAATTAGAACACAGGAAAGAAAATTTTAAAAATTTTCTAACCAATTATTTAAGCCAAATTAAATTTAAAATCTCAAACTTCACTTTTTACTTTCCTTCTTCCCTGCTCAAAAAGAACTAAAAGAATTAGAATATATGAGCGCCTATGACGCTCACTTTCCATTTATTTTCCCACATACATAGAGTGCGGCTTACGCAGAAACCAGTGTCCGCAGTCGGGGCTTTACCCATACCTATATGCGAAAAATCTCTTCAGATTTTTCTAGGTGTGTTTGGCAAATTCACATATACCCCCCTGCACCCGCCAAAATGAAATATACATTTTGGCGGCACTCATGTACGTATAGGCGAAAGCATAAATGTTCTCAAATTCCCCTCCCTCAAACAGGTTCAAAGAGTACAAAAGCTTTAGTCCAGGGTTTGACATTCTCCTATTGTAATGGCGAGGCTGGCAATACCCTCATCGGATCGCCGCCGCTCACTGAGCTAACTTAACGAAAGCAAAAGCGAAAGAAAGGAGAAGAAAGCAAGAGAACTTTGACAGCTCAAACAAAATATTCAGTTTTCTTCTTCCGCGCGCCGGTCGCATTTCAAAAACAAATATATTTATATAAAAAGTAACAATCAATAAAATTGTGCAGTGCGTTAATTCGGTCAGTGCGTGTGTGATTTTGTTCCTCCGATTTTGTTCGCCCGTCGCCCCGAACAAAAGGGAAACATAAAAAAACAAAACAAACAATAAAAACATCAACATTCGTGTCGCGATTTTATACCGCGACAACCCCACCTCCACCTCCGCGAAAGTTGCTTGGTCTCCTGAGACCAGCCAACTTTCGAATCTAACCGGAGAAAATCACCCTGAGTCGATGTGCGGCCTAAGGTCCTGCACATGCCATGTCCCCTTTTCTCGTCCGTCTTCGTCTTCCAAAACATATGTCCACGGAGACAACCTCTTTTTAACCCTAAACGGTCCAACAAGTTTCGGAGCTAACTTCGCTGCAAAATAGTTTGCAGCATCGGACAAAACAAAATTACGTCTCCATACTAACTCGTGCGGTAAATACTGTACATCTCTACGTCTGAGATTGTAAGTCTTTGCTGTCTTGGCACTTGCCATTTCTAACTTCTTCCGTATGTCTTCCCTCAAGTCTGCCATTAACTTGGCCCGGTCCTCACTACTACTGTCCGGTTGGTCTGAGTCTCCCACTCGTCTATAATCTCTATCACCCCTGACCGCCGTATTTCGGCCAAAATACACGAAGTATGGAGACGCTCCCAAAACCTCATGCTGCGATGTTCGAATGCAGCACGCCACCTTTGAGAGATGAGAATCCCATGTCCGATGGTTTTCTGAAATATATGCTCTCAAAGTGGTCTTAATTATTTGGTTGATCCGCTCGGCCGGATTGGCCTGCGGATGATAGTGGCAGTGTACCGCATCTGCACACCATACGACGCGCATAAACTCTGCAGCTCCTTGCTGCGAAACTGTGGCCCATTGTCGCATACAATGGACCTCGGAACTCCAAAGAGCAGGAAGACATTATCTTCCAACTCCTTGCAAACACTCTTTGCCGTTGCATTTCGCAACGGAAACAACAATGGGAATTTGGTGAAGTAGTCAACCACTGTTAAAATATAACAAAATCCCCGACTAGACTTCACCAAGGGTCCCACCAGATCTACGCAGATCATTCCCCAAGGTTCTAACTTCTTTGTCCTCTCTACCATACAACCAGCTGGCTCATTGTTGTCAGGTTTCACCCTCTGGCAAACCTGACAAGCTTTAATATATCTAGCTATCTCTGCCTTCATTTTCGGCCAATAATATTTCTCAATTACCCTAGCGTATGTTTTCCTAACGCCCTTGTGCCCCGATAATGGATTATCGTGACACTCGAATAAAATACTGCGCCTATCACTCCTGCCATGATCTTTCCCCTTACGATGTATGATTTCATAATCATATTGCTGGAGCTTTAAAGCCCACCTAGCCAACCTACCGCAAGGATCTTTCAAATTGTTAAGAAATACCAACGAATAATGGTCTGTCACCACTGTGAACCTAACCCCTTCGATGTATGGCCTCAACTTCTCAACTGCCTACAAAACAGCCAAACACTCCTTCTCGGTAGTGGAATAATTCCTCTCGCACCTACTCAACGACCTGCTCACTAGTGGAGGGGTTTCCATAAGTATTTCAACCTCAGAAATTTTCCCCTCCACACCTAACTTATCCTCATCAAATGAAAAAGCATAACCTGCAAAAACATCTACGGACTCCCTACGCTCTATTTGCCTTGATGCCCTCAGGGACTTCCTCATAGACTCTACCGGAGTCACTGGCAACCCACGAGCCTCCATCTCGTATGCCAGTTCCTCTTGGTTAAGTCTATTAATCTCCATAGTTAACTCGGACAGACAAAAAAATAAATTTAAAAAAAAACCAAAACTAATTTAAAAAACTAAAACCAAAAAGAAATTCAAACAAAAAAAACTTTCAAAAAAAACAGGAACGAAGAAAGTTTTAAGGCAGGCGGCACCGCCAAAAAAAAATATGAAACAAAATTTTTTTCTTTTTTAAAAACTAAAAAAAAAATTACCAAGAATTAAAAAAAATAAAAAAAAAAAAAAAATATATATATATATATAAAAAAAATTTATAAAAATAAAACTATAAAATAATAAAGAAATTTAAAAAGAATAATACAAAAACAACAGCTAAAGGCGGACGACACCACCACTGTTTAATAAAATTACAAAAAAAAATTAAAATTTAAAATAAATCTAATTAAATAAAAAAATTACTGGTGTTGTACCAAATAAAAAAAAATCGGAACGGACTCACCGAACTACAAAAAAAAAACCCGCTGCCGCTACTCCGTCGTCGATAGCACTCTCAATGGAAACCAGAGAAAATCCAAAAAAAAGCTAAACAAATAAAAAAACAAATTAGTAAATTATAAAAAAACTGAAATAATACAACCAAAAAAAAAACGGCACAAAAAGCAAAAAAAAAAATATTTATAAAAACCGCGATAAGCTGGCGCCCCACGTTGAGCGTCAGCTTATCGCGCTATTTTTATCTAAACTTTAAAAAAAAAATAAAATAAAAAATCCCCACGCGATAATTAAATTCCCAATTTGCCCGAATAGCGCAGTCGCGAAGCGTGGGATTTAAGACGACCCTCGCGGTATGGTATCCCCGGACGAACGAACAACACAAACACCCAAAAACCTGATAAATACACTTTTTTTTAAAAACTACACCGAAACTGACGCAATATATATATATAAGTATATATATAACTATATATAAAAGAAACGGAAATTTTCCCGACACAAGGAAAATAATACCGAACACAAACCCTTTTTCAAAATCAACACAAACCGACAATCACCCAAAAGAAGTTATTTATATAGCAAAAATTATATTTCTTTAAACGCAATTGATTTGCGGGACAGACCAACTTGTCTGAAATCCCTCGCACGATTCTTTGCAGAATCTATTCACCAGCTGGACTTCGATAAAATTCGATGTCCAGCACAAACAAAAAAAAAAAAGGAATAAGGAAGAGGGGGGAAACGGCCTAACAAATTCCAAGCAAACTACTTGAAATTCCCAGGACGGAAACACTTCACCAAAACAAATCACGACCGAACACAACCTGTCCACCTCTATTAAATTCCTCAAATTCAAAACACTAAATGGCCGACTGCCACAAATAAAATAAAGTAAAAAAATCACTAGCTGGCAAAACTAAACCAGCGCGCAAAAATACTCCCTTTGGAACACTTGTCCTCCAGCCACAATCCGACGCCGGCAACCGCTCCACCTCACCACTCCAAAAACACAAATTAGAACACAGGAAAGAAAATTTTAAAAATTTTCTAACCAATTATTTAAGCCAAATTAAATTTAAAATCTCAAACTTCACTTTTTACTTTCCTTCTTCCCTGCTCAAAAAGAACTAAAAGAATTAGAATATATGAGCGCCTATGACGCTCACTTTCCATTTATTTTCCCACATACATAGAGTGCGGCTTACGCAGAAACCAGTGTCCGCAGTCGGGGCTTTACCCATACCTATATGCGAAAAATCTCTTCAGATTTTTCTAGGTGTGTTTGGCAAATTCACATATAACCCCCTGCACCCACCAAAATGAAATATACATTTTGGCGGCACTCATGTACGTATAGGCGAAAGCATAAATGTTCTCAAATTCCCCTCCCTCAAACAGGTTCAAAGAGTACAAAAGCTTTAGTCCAGGTTTTGACATTCTCCTATTGTAATGGCGAGGCTGGCAATACCCTCATCGGATCGCCGCCGCTCACTGAGCTAACTTAACGAAAGCAAAAGCGAAAGAAAGGAGAAGAAAGCAAGAGAACTTTGACAGCTCAAACAAAATATTCAGTTTTCTTCTTCCGCGCGCCGGTCGCATTTCAAAAACAAATATATTTATATAAAAAGTAACAATCAATAAAATTGTGCAGTGCGTTAATTCGGTCAGTGCGTGTGTGATTTTGTTCCTCCGATTTTGTTCGCCCGTCGCCCCGAACAAAAGGGAAACATAAAAAAACAAAACAAACAATAAAAATAACAACATTCGTGTCGCGATTTTATACCGCGACAAATTCAATTGAGAGCCCGTCTGGAAGGATTGCGCGTTGGGCATTGGAGCTCCAACAATTCCGGTACAATATCCAATATAGGAAGGGGAAGCACAACGTAGTTGCAGACGCCTTGTCACCACAGCCCCGGGATGTACTCCTGGTCACAGGAACAACAACGGCTGACACACAAGAATGCCGCTGGATGGCGACGCGCAAAGCAGAGGTGGCAAAGAATCCGGAGAAGTTTGCCGATTACCTCATCCAACCGGATCAACTATATCGGCATATTCCGCGACGAGTAGGAGATGAAGACTGCGCTCCATGGAAGTTGTGTGTAGCGACGCATTTGAGGAAACAAGTCCTTGCAGAAAATCTCGACGACCCCACCGCTGGTCACTTGGGCATTCGAAAGACCATAGCACGATTGGCGAATCGCTACTACTGGTCAGGTATGTTTAGGGAGGTGAGCAAGTATGTCAGGAGCTGCAAAAGCTGTCAGAAATATAAGCCGGAGCAGCAGAAACCGGCTGGAAGGATGCCGACGCAGATTGCGGAAGAACCCTGGGCAATAGTGTGTGCAGATTTCGTGGGACCGCTGCCAAGGTCAACACACGGCAACACGATGATGCTGTAGTTCGTCGACAAATTCACCAAGTGGGTGGAGATTGTACCAATGCGGAAGGCGACAACGGACACACTGAAGAAGGCGTTTCGCAAAAGGATTTTGGCGAGATTTTTTTTTTTTCAGGAAGAATCATAATCCGCATGACGCACGGATTTGGTGACCGAACAGCCGTAGTCCGGATTACGCTGTGCAACCGATCGCGGGTAAACATATCTTGAAATTCGTTTCAGCTACAGATTAAAATCATCAGTTGATAAAACGCATATTAATAAAACGCGAATTAGGTTATGAATGCAAGAGAGAATTCTTCCAAACATAACATAATATAAGATTAACGTGATAATAAACAATATAATTAAAAGAAAATATTATGAAGCTTCAGAATTCATGCGACGAATATGAATTAGATCAAATATAATTTTTCTCTACTTTACGATTAGACTTAAAAAAATACAAAGACAAAACAATCAAAACAGTTAATTTACGCGACAAAGATTACAAATATTAATTGAAGTATTTTATTTTTTTATACGAAATATAAAAAATCAAATACAAATAGAACAGTTAAGTAAACAGTAACGGAACGAATGTGAATTCAGCTAAAAATTTGGTTTTATTTGTATACAATATACAGTAAAAAACAAAATTCTGCTGAAATATAAGTACAAAATACTACAAAAATACAACACTTTCAAAAATCGACAATGCCGATCTTTGTGGAGTTTGGCAACCCTGTCATTTCGTTAGGCCCTAAGCGGTCCAAAAACTCAAAGAGCATCAAAGGCTTAAGTGTGATCAAGTGCATTTAAAATAAAAGTTTTAGTTTTATTAAGTGAATCTGACAGGTCAAAGACAGAATACAGGCTATTAAAATCGCTACAAATACAACGAAAAGGTTCATTCTGCGCGTAATTAGAACGGCACATACTTAGTATCAAAGGAATGAAAGATCTGGAACGACGGGTTGGAATATAAAAATCAATTTCCTGAAGCAAAAATGTAGAATTCAGAGAGACATTTATCAATTTAATCAAAAATGTTACATTAAGCATTGTTCTTCTATTTTTTAGAGTAGGGATGTCCAAGAGCTTTAAACGATTTTCGTATGGAGGAAGGTTCTGATTCGGATTCCAGCGAAGGTTTCTTAAAGCAAATAATAAAAATTGTTTTTGAACCGATTCAATTCTATCAGAGTGGCAGTTGTATTGTGTATTCCACAAGACCGATGCATATTCCAAAATTGGTCTTACAAGTGATATGTAAAGGCTTTTGGTAACGAATGGGTCATTAAATTCTTTTGACCATCTCTTAATGAAACCTAGAACACCCCTCGCCTTATTCACACATAAATCAATATGTAGATGAAAGCGAAGTTTTGGATCCATAGTAACACCCAGGTTCACAAAAGTAAAAACCTTTTCTAGATTACAGTTATTTATATGATACAGCGATGAAAGTTGGTGTCTTCTAGCAAATGTCATAAATTTACATTTTTTCAAGTTCACTTCTATTAAGTTATTATCACACCAGATTGCTATACTGGTCAGATCTGATTGTAACAACTTATGTTGATCTAAGATGTCATAGGATAAAAACAATTTAACGTCATCAGCATACAACAGTACATTCGAATGTTTAATGACAGTACATTCGAGTGTTAAAAACAGAATAGGACCTAAGTGACTTCCTTGAGGAGCTCCAGAGGTGACATCTATTGTTTTTGATGTTGATGATTCGAATAACACCTGTTGCTTCCGATTTGTTAGATACGATTCTACCCATTTAAAAGAAGTTCTAGAAATCCATATCTTTTAAACTTTTCAATCAACTGAAAATGATTAACTTTATCAAAAGCTTTACTAAAATCAGTATATATGACATCTGTTTGAAGATTCTTTGAAAATCCCTTTATTGTTAATGTAGAAAATTCCAATAAATTTGTAGATGTTGACCTACCATTCAGAAAACCATGCTGTGAAGGAGATATTAATGTTGTGACCGAGTGAACCAATTGCTTTGTGACAACTTGTTCAAATAACTTTGGTATTGTGCTAAGTTTAGCAATACCTCTATAGTTAGATACGAATGATTTGGTTCCACTTTTATGAAGAGGAATAAAGTATGACTCTTTCCATGAATTCGGAAAATAAGCTCTTTCAATAGAGGCATTGAATATATTTGAAAGTGGAATGTACAAATTTTCTGCACAAACTTTCAAAGTACAGCTAGGAATATTATTGGGGTGCCAAAAGTCATGGTTACAGACAATGGTACCCAATTTACGAGTAAGGCGTTCGGGAGCTATTTGGATAGTCTCGGTGTAAGGCACCAGTTCACAGCACCTTACACCCCGCAGGAAAACACGACGGAGAGGTCCAATCGGACAATAAAGACGATGGTGGCTCAATTAGCCAGAAATAATCAGAGGCAGTGGGACGAATTCCTGCCAGAAGTGACGTTAGCGATTTATACTGGAGTATCAGAAACGAGTGGATATAGTCCAGCTTTCCTGGTGCAGGGCCGTGAGCCACAGTTACCCAAGTCTCACTATGACGAGGCCACAGTGGGTACGGGGCAAATGGAACAGTCATCATTGGAGCGAGGAGACAAACTCAGAGAAGTTTTCAACATAGTTCATCGCAATATGGAGAAGGCAGCGCAGGACCAGGCGCGACATTATAATTTGAGGAGACGGCGATGGCAACCGGAGGTTGGTCAGCGCGTGTTGGTGAAGCAGCATCACCTATCAAAGGCGGTAGAGGGATTCGGAGCTAAATTGGCGCCGAAATACGACGGGTCGTACCAGGTAATAGACTTTATCTCACCGGTAATTGTAAGGGTAAGGAGACAGTGCGATTCGCAGGAGCGGAATGCGCACATAAGCGAGTTAAGAGAATTCAAGGAGCGAGATAGTAGTCGAAGGCAGAGGCATCGGCGTAGGTAAGGTAATGACGTGAACAGGGGAAGAAATCAGCGGCAGAGGAAAATGCCTGTCGCTGAAAACATACATAAAAAATATAAATATATATAGAGCATAGTAGAAACTGGGAGCTAATTTGAAAGAATAATTATTCAAAAGTAGAATATTTTGAATTTAAAATATTTGAATTTTAGCGAACGTAGCAATAGGCGATGAAAAGCAACGGCATATTGGCCGCATAGTTACGAGAATCTGTCGCGCACATGCAACACAGCAGAACCATATGTAAGAGGGAGGCAACTAGTGTCAGTCGCCAACACGATATTCGCGGGAAATGTCATTCAATGCGCAGACCTCAAGGCGATTGGATTTTTCAAATTTCCTGGCAGCTGAATGCAAGCTTCGATTTTAACATTTTTTTTTCTTTAATAGATCTGACATATCCTATTCCATGTATTTTAACCTATTCCAAAAAAGTTGTATAGTTTTTTCATAAATCTACTACTGTCCGGTTGGTCTGAGTCTCCCACGCGTATATAATCCCTATCACCCCTGACCGCCATATTCCGGCCAAAATTCACGAAGTATGGAGACGCCCCCAACACCTCATACTGCGTTGTTGGAATGCAGCACGCCACCTTTGAGAGGTGAGTATCCCACGTCCTGTGGTTCTCCGACACGTACGCTCTCAAAGTGGTCTTAATTATTTCTGTGGCCCATTGTCGCATACCATGGACCTCGGAACTCCAAAGAGCAGTAAGACATTATCTTCCAACTCCTTGCAAACACTCTTTGCTGTTGGATTTCGCAACGGAAACAACAAGGGGAATTTGGTGAAGTAGTCAACCACCGTTAAAATATAACAAAATCCCCGACTAGACTTCACCAAGGGTCCCACCAGATCGACGCAGATCATTTCCCAAGGTTCTAACTTCTTTGTCCTCTCTACCATACAACCAGCTGGCTCATTGTTGTCTGGTTTCACCCTATGGCAAACCTGATAAGCTTTAATATATCTAGCTATCTCTGCCTTCATTTTTGGCCAATAATATTTCTCAACTACCCTTGCGTATGTTTTCCTAACGCCCATGTGCCCCGATAATGGATTATCGTGACACTCGAATAAAATACTGCGCCTATCACTCGTGCCCACAACACCCTTCCACTCGTACCCAGCGCTAAACAAACTATTTGTCCCTGCCTTTATGTTTTTATATAACACCCCATTTTCAATTCTCCAAGCTGGGTAATCGAGTGGTTTATCCTCCACTTTCCGAACCATGCTGTCGAGCCATGGATCTTCTACACGCCCATCTACCTCCCCTACGACTGGGACACTTCTGGAAAGCATGTCGGGCACAACATGATCTTTCCCTTTCCGATGAATGATTTCATAATCGTACTGCTGGAGCTTTAAAGCCCACCTAGCCAACCTACCGCAAGGATCTTTCAAATTGTTGAGCCATACCATCGAATAATGGTCGGTCACCACTGTGAACCTGACCCCTTCGATGTATGGCCTCAACTTCTCAACTACCCACAAAACAGCCAAACACTCCTTCTCGGTAGTGGAATAATTCCTCTCGCACCTACTCAACGACCAGCTCAAATATGAAATGACCTTCTCCCCTTCATCAAACTGCTGTCTCAAAATGGCACCTATTCCAAAATCGGAAGCATCAGTTTGAACTACGAAGGGTCGTTCGAAATCGGGACAGCTCAGGACCGGCGCCGTCAGTAGACGCTCCTTGGCCTTACATTTTTCCCTATTAAATCTAAGCCCGGCCGAACAAATCCTCCTCAGGACCTCCTTTAGAACCTCAACATGTTTATCAAATGATAATAATATCGTCCAAATACACGAAAACATGGGGTTCCATGTCAGCCCCAAGGACCTCATCTATAAATCTCTGCCAAGTTGCAGGCGCATTGTGCAGGCCATAAGGCATACGCTTGAACTGGTAGAGCCCCCTACCCGGAACTGTAAATGCCGTGCAGGCCCTAGACTCCTTCTGTACTGGGATCTGCCGATAAGCGGATTTTATATCCATACAAGAGAGATATTTGGCGTCCTTTAGCTTATCTAAAGTAGCCGAAATATAAGGGAGGGAATAACTATCACGATCCGTATTTTTATTTAATGTCCTATAATCAACGCAAAACCTATAACTTTCATCCTTTTTCCTAATCATCACAACCGGTGATGCCCAAGGGTTGTGAGAAATCTCAATCACATCCTTATCTAACATATTTTCTATCTCTTCATCTATGCGCCTCTGAATAGCGGGCGATACCGGATAGTATCGCTGCTCGACTGGTTCCACATTTGTTTTTATACGAATCCGATGTTCGACCAAATGTGTACAACCAAGTCCCTCAGGCATAGCTCTAAAAACTTCAACGACTAACTCTTCAAGAACCGATTTTTCCCTAGTTGACAACGAAAACCTATCAACTACCGCCGCTACTGACGAGACCTCGACTTGGTCGGAAAACCTCCATTGATTCTTGGCCAAATCTGGCACTACACCGACCTTAGACCAAAAGTCTACTCCAAGAATCAATGATTGGGGCAAATCAGGTATTACGAGGCATTCGACGAGGACCGACTTGCCCTCTACCTCGAAAGGGACTGAAACTACCCCCTAACCGGAACTTGTTCACCATCAGCAAGCGCAACCTTGCTGACCGCAGACGCTACCAAACTCAACCCCCAGGTCTTCAACGTGTCCCAGCCCGGCCTACCAAGAATCGTCCTGGTGGCCCCAGAATCTAAAAGCCCTAACATACGCACTCCAAAAATTGTAACACCTAAATATGGCCTATTATCCAATTCTCTACCTAACAACGTAAAACTCAGACAAACTTCGGACAGACGTTGCCTCTGAGGCCTATTTCAATTTACCCTAGCCAGCTGGTTGCCCGCAGGCAACCTACCTAAACCTCCTACCACAAGAGCTCGCTCCCCATTTTCCGACTCTTCGTGGGCCCTCGGAGCCGCTCCCGGGGCCGTCTCCCTGTCCGAGCGCTCCTGTAATTGCCCTGCTCTCTGAGAGCATCGGGAGCAATCACGCTTCATCACGCTAGGCTGCCTACACCCATAACAATAAATACCCCTAGGTAGGCTTGCAACACACAGGGTTTTTGCCCGGAGACTCCGGGAATCTGAACGTTTCTCCGGTCTCCGGTTTTTTCAAAAATTTCTCCGGTGTTTTCATAGTTTTAGTAATTTTTTATTAATTTAAAAAAATGTTGTCAAAATTTATTTTGATTAAACATTTGAAAATAAAATACACATTCTTTCATTCGGTTATTTAATTATTATTTCGATTATTTCGACCGGTCCTTTCCTATGATACACAATATTCACATTATTGAACTTGGGACAAACCATGAATATATACACATATATGGTGCTTTTAGTGTAAGCCACAGCACTATGGTTCCTGTGACCAGGTTTTCTGGCCTTTTTTTAAGTTTAGATTTTTAAATTTTCGTTTGTATTTTCTCTAACTAGATACTCTGGGCATAAACACTGCAAATCTTGTTTGTGGTTTAAACGTGAAACCGTTATTTTATGAGCAATGCAAGTTGTCACTTTTGGAAAAAATGGTTAAACATTTAAATTTAGTGTTATTTAAAAAGACTTTAAAAATTAATATTTTTCAAAGTAAGTGGAATCTATTAAAAAGTAATAATGGAAATGAACAACGAAGGTAATGTTTACTTAATGGATATAAATACATTCGCTTAGTGAATACAAAAAGTTTCTCAAGTAAACTCCAATATTAGTGTTCATTTTTCACTATTTGTAGAACTGGAGTAAAATGGCCACGTTTAATCGGCTTCATATTTTCTAGAAATAAAAATCAGTAAATTTAAAGTTCATGTGCTAAAAACTACACCGCACTATTTTGCACTTTTTGAATAATACACATTTTTCTGAGATAACTTCAATGTGCGATTCGCTTATGTATTCGACATTCGGAATAGTTGTTTTCAATTATTTGTTACAAAAATGCATTAAAAATTATGTTTCCAATATGTATGCTCTCTCCTTAAAAGAAAAGTCCAGAATGCTGTGCAGTTGAATTAGTGAAAAGTGGAAGAAGAATCATTGATCTTAATCAAAACGCGGCATGGCTTTTATCTAAAATGTTAATAAAACAGCCGGACTTATCCTTATCACCATGAGGAAGTTAGAAAATTAGCAATATGAGTAAGTAACTTTTTCTTTTAAATTGATAATATTTTTTTTTCCATTTTTAAACGAATTGTATTGTTTTTAGTTTCATATTTTTTCTAAGCTCATCAATGAATAATTTGGTATTAATTAATAAAATTTCTTAACACTGTTACAAAAATCATTAAAACATTTTAACACTTACATTGCCGTTAATAAAATTTCCGAACTCAAAAACCCCATATACCAAGTTTCGTGAAGATAAATAAATTTTTAATATCAGATTTGAAATCAGCGACTCCTAAAACCCCCCACATACCAAGTTTCGTAAAATTACAATAACGACGAGGACCGACTTGCCCTCTACCTCGAAAGGGACTGAAACTACCCCCTAACCGGAACTTGTTCACCATCAGCAAGCGCAACCTTGCTGACCGCAGACGCTACCAAACTCAACCCCCAGGTCTTCAACGTGTCCCAGCCCGGCCTACCAAGAATCGTCCTGGTGGCCCCAGAATCTAAAAGCCCTAACATACGCACTCCAAAAATTGTAACACCTAAATATGGCCTATTATCCAATTCTCTACCTAACAACGTAAAACTCAGACAAACTTCGGACAGACGTTGCCTCTGAGGCCTATTTCAATTTACCCTAGCCAGCTGGTTGCCCGCAGGCAACCTACCTAAACCTCCTACCACAAGAGCTCGCTCCCCATTTTCCGACTCTTCGTGGGCCCTCGGAGCCGCTCCCGGGGCCGTCTCCCTGTCCGAGCGCTCCTGTAATTGCCCTGCTCTCTGAGAGCATCGGGAGCAATCACGCTTCATCACGCTAGGCTGCCTACACCCATAACAATAAATACCCCTAGGTAGGCTTGCAACACACAGGGTTTTTGCCCGGAGACTCCGGGAATCTGAACGTTTCTCCGGTCTCCGGTTTTTTCAAAAATTTCTCCGGTGTTTTCATAGTTTTAGTAATTTTTTATTAATTTAAAAAAATGTTGTCAAAATTTATTTTGATTAAACATTTGAAAATAAAATACACATTCTTTCATTCGGTTATTTAATTATTATTTCGATTATTTCGACCGGTCCTTTCCTATGATACACAATATTCACATTATTGAACTTGGGACAAACCATGAATATATACACATATATGGTGCTTTTAGTGTAAGCCACAGCACTATGGTTCCTGTGACCAGGTTTTCTGGTCTTTTTTTAAGTTTAGATTTTTAAATTTTCGTTTGTATTTTCTCTAACTAGATACTCTGGGCATAAACACTGCAAATCTTGTTTGTGGTTTAAACGTGAAACCGTTATTTTATGAGCAATGCAAGTTGTCACTTTTGGAAAAAATGGTTAAACATTTAAATTTAGTGTTATTTAAAAAGACTTTAAAAATTAATATTTTTCAAAGTAAGTGGAATCTATTAAAAAGTAATAATGGAAATACAACGAAGGTAATGTTTACTTAATGGATATAAATACATTCGCTTAGTGAATACAAAAAGTTTCTCAAGTAAACTCCAATATTAGTGTTCATTTTTCACTATTTGTAGAACTGGAGTAAAATGGCCACGTTTAATCGGCTTCATATTTTCTAGAAATAAAAATCAGTAAATTTAAAGTTCATGTGCTAAAAACTACACCGCACTATTTTGCACTTTTTGAATAATACACATTTTTCTGAGATAACTTCAATGTGCGATTCGCTTATGTATTCGACATTCGGAATAGTTGTTTTCAATTATTTGTTACAAAAATGCATTAAAAATTATGTTTCCAATATGTATGCTCTCTCCTTAAAAGAAAAGTCCAGAATGCTGTGCAGTTGAATTAGTGAAAAGTGGAAGAAGAATCATTGATCTTAATCAAAACGCGGCATGGCTTTTATCAAAAATGTTAATAAAACAGCCGGACTTATCCTTATCACCATGAGGAAGTTAGAAAATTAGCAATATGAGTAAGTAACTTTTTCTTTTAAATTGATAATATTTTTTTTTCCATTTTTAAACGAATTGTATTGTTTTTAGTTTCATATTATTTCTAAGCTCATCAATGAATAATTTGGTATTAATTAATAAAATTTCTTAACACTGTTACAAAAATAATTAAAACATTTTAACACTTACATTGCCGTTAATAAAATTTCCGAACTCAAAAACCCCATATACCAAGTTTCGTGAAGATAAAAAAATTTTTAATATCAGATTTGAAATCAGCGACTCCTAAAACCCCCCACATACCAAGTTTCGTAAAATTACAATAAGATTTTGAAATTTCGGCCGCCATATTTGATTCGCAAACTTGACTATTGAAATTTCAATATCAGATTTGAGATCAGCGACCCCAAAAACCCCCCGATACCAAGTTTCGTTCCAATATCATAAATATTTGAATTTTGGCCAGAAAACTCGGCCGCAGGAACCATAGTGCACTGTGAAAAAGTGAAGTATAAATTTCTTTACTATTATTTTTTTTTTGTTTCTAACTTTTTATTTATTATTTATTTTTGGGCTATAGCTCATTTTTACCAAAAAATTATTTTGGCAAAATAGGTTGTTACAACAACAAGCAAAAACCGGCCTTGGCAGAGTGTACAGCTGTTTCGGATTTTAGCCACAAAATCCTCATCAGCACTCTTTCGGCAATTTTTGTTAATCCAAGACGCCTCTATAAGGGGAAAAAGTCATGATACAACATAGAAATATTCATTCCTTTCATCAAACCGATTCCACTGAAGAAGCGCGAATGGCAAAAAATTGCAAACCGGTTTTTGCTTGTTATTGTAAAATACAGCATTTCTACATAAGCTGGTTGAAAAGTTTCTTCAAAGTCCAGCTTAAGACTGTTGACAAGTGAATCTTAATATTGTGTGTGACTGAGACACACATTGTTTGTTGTTGTACGGCTTACCCTCCTTTTGTTTAGTTAAATTCAGATTTTATAGAGCTCCAAATAAATTATTTATTATTTATTTTTGGGCTATAGCTAAAATCCGAAACGCATCACGCAATGGGGCCCTAACCACTGACATCTCGGGTTCAGCCGAGACGTAAGCCAAGTCCGGCTCCAACAAATTCTTGGATCGGCTACTGGGCGGCGGCTCGAATGCTTCCACATTCGCCCGCACAGCCTCCAGCTTCCGACCCAAGGAAACCAGCTCCGAAAGAGACTTAGGCTCAGCCAAGCCCAGCGGAGTCTGGTAAAACGGGGACAGGTTCGCGATCACCAGACCCAGCATACGCTTCTCTGATAAAGGATCAGACAGACGACCGAACAACCCTCTCATCGCCGCTACATAAATTCCTATGGACTCATGAAAAAAGCTCCACTGCTCCCCTAAACAACTGGGTACCGCTAACGCCCCGAGCCTCAGACAGCTCGTTCACCCTCTGCATATATGCATGCACGGACATATCGGACCTTTCCCCAGTGAATTTCAAACCCCACTTGGACAAATTTTCTATTCTTTGAAACCCTATCATGGACTCACCCAACGAAGTGGGTGGCTCATGTCTCGGAGCGGGTTGAGGCTCTCCCTCAACCGCAGACTTCCTACTGAGCGCCTTAGGTGGCCGCGACGGCTCCGGATCCTCGTCCAAGGCCTCGGCCTCGCCACCACCTCGTTGAGTTCTCCCAACAGCAGAAGGACCCTATTCTTGAGTGCCATCTGCTCAAATTACTCGCTGGCCTCGAACGTGTAAGGCGACCTAACTCCCATACTAATTTAGTCACTATTTTTAAGTAATCGGACGACTTGCTATCTAGTGGAGGGGTTTCCATAAGTTTTTCAACCTCGGAAATTTTCCCCTCAACACCTAACTTATCCTAATCAAATGAAAATGCATTACCTACAAAAACATCTACGGACCCCCTACGCTCTATTTGCCTTGATACCCTCAAGGACTTCCTCATGGACTCTACCGGAGTCACTGGCAACCCTAGAGCCTCCATCTCGTATACCAACTCCTCTTGGTTTAATCTATTAATCTCCATTATTACAATCGGACCGACAGAAAAAAAAAAAATTTTTTTAATTTAAAAAACTTCAAAAGTATTTAAAAAAACGAAGAAAACCAAAATCGGGAATAAAATACCACAAGAAATGCAGAAAAACTTTCAGAAAATTTTTAAAAATTAACCGGCGTGTTATACGCTCACACAAAAAAAAATGTAACAAATAACTAAAAATAATAATTTTAAAAATAATAATTTTAAAAAGAATCAAAATATACAAATCAAAATTAAATAAAACAATAAAATAATTTAAAAAAAAATATTAAATAAACAAAAAAAATTTAATTAAATAAACCGGTACTTCAAAAAAAACTTTAAAAGCAAAAGCACCGCCACAAAAAAACAAAAAAAAACCAATTAAAAATAATTTAAAAAAAAAATCAAAAAGAAAATAATAAATTTACAAAAACTATAGGCGGACGCAACGCTACAACAAATCGTATAATAAAAAAAATTTTAAAAAGTCTCAAAAAAAAACAATTATTAAAAAAACAGTTCAAGGCGGGCGACACCACCACTGTTTAATAAAATTTAATTAAATAAAAAGACGAATTAGCAAATTATAAAAAAACTGAAATAATGCAACCAAAAAAAACGGCACAAAAAAAAATCCAAAAAATATATATTTATAAAAACAACGAAAAATTTAAAAAAAAATTTAAAAAAATTAATAGTCAGAAACAAAATATTTAAACAAAAAAACTTAAAGCAAAATAGCCCCACGTTGGGCGCAGCTTATCGCGCTATTTTTATCTAAACTTTATTTAAAAAAAAAAACCAAAATCAAAAATCCCCACGCGATATTTAAAATCGCTAATTTCCCGGTAGCTCAACGGGTGGGATTGGAGCCGACCCTCGCGGAATGGTAACCCCGGCCGAACGAAACACACGAATACGCGAAAACCCGATAACTAAACTTTTCAAATCCTACTTTGACATATACACGTATAAGGAAACCGCAAATAACGGAACGTGAAATGGAAACGAAAACTCACTGACACACAAAACGGAAATCTGTCAAACGGGAGTATTTTAGAAAAAAAATACTAATGACAAAAATCATGCATTAAGGTGCACTTGGTTTACTGGACCACTCACTGACACACAAAACGGAAATTTGTCAAACGAGAGTATTTAAAGAAACACAAATTATGTTTTTATGTGCACTTGATTTACGGGACCAGACAGACCAGCCTGAAATCCCTCGCAAGATTCTTTACAGAATCAATTTACCAGCTGGACTTCGATAAAATCGATGTCCAGCAACAACTTGGCTCAGGTGCGGGACGCCACAATAAAAATTGGAAGGGAAAGGACCACAAAACCGACGGAGACCAATTTCACTATTAAAATCTCGAAACACCAATGGCCGACTTGCCACAACTTGACAAACTCTATTAACATTTTTTCCTTCCTTTACACATTTTGAATAAACTAAATGGCCGACTGCCACAGATAAAAACACCAAAACACTATTACCACCCGATGGTGGAAATAACACCAGCGCGGAAAAATACTCCCTTCGAAAATATCTCCTGCCTCAGCTCCACGATCCAACGATAGTAATCAGCAACCACAAAAACACAATTTAAGAATAAAATTTTAAAAATTAAATGGGAAAGATCTCTCAGATTTTTCTAAAATGAAAATACTCACTTTGGCGGCACTCATGGATGTATAGGCGAAAGCATAAATGTCCACAGATTCCCCTCCCTCAAACAGGTTCAAAGAGCTTTAGTCCAGGTTTTGACATTCTCCTATTGTAATGGCGAGGCTGGCAATACCTTCATCGGATCGCCGCCGCTCACTTAGCTAACTTAACGAAAGCAAAAGCGAAAGAAAGGAAAAGAAAGCAAGAGAACTTTGACAGCTCAAACAAAATATTCAGTTTTCTTAACAAATTAAGCAAAACAAATATATTTATAGCAATTAATAAATTATAACAATTAATAACAATCAATAAAATTGTGCAGTGCGTTCCTTCGGTCAGTGCGTGTGTGATTTCCTACGATTTACAATTCTTATATTTTGGTCATTTTCAGAATTCTTGCATTTCAACCATTTTCCCAATTTTATTCAGTTTTGATTTTCATGTTTTTTATTTATTATTTTTATATGAGCATTGTAAATATATTTCATTTGATACATATTTGCAATACATAAATACTTGCCGATCGGATTTTGATTATTTATTTATTATGCTTCAAAATGCAAATAAGTAAAGTAATTAATAACTTTTAACACCGGCAGAATAAATTTAATTCGGCAACGTGGCTAATAAATAGCGGGAAGTGAAATGCACAAAGTTCTTAAGGAAATCTATGTACTTGGAGCATTTCAATTTTAAACCGACAAATGATCATAGCAAAAACTAGAGATTGAACTATCTTTGACTATGCCGAAGCTGAAATACCCCCCCACACTGTATGATCTGTGCGACCGCTATCGTGCGGACGGACAGACGACCAGACGGACGGACAGACAGACGAACATCGCTAAATCGACTCAAGAGGTGATGCTGATCAAGAATATATATATTTTTCCATACCGGACACCACTCCTTATGGGCGTTACAAACGTTGTGTCAAAGTTAGTATACCCTGCCACAGTGAGTGTGGGGGTATAAAAATGAAAACAATCAAAATAAAACAATACCCGAGAAAAAATACGTATGAGAATAAAACATTCACTGCGCAAAAAAAGTTCGGGTCCCGCGCCGAAGTCAGCATTCTGCTCTAGCTCTTCGCAAAACTCGGAAATCGAAACAGAACGAGACCCCCGTTCCGATCGCTAACAACGATACTCGATCTCACGAAGTCACGCTAAGAATACCGATTCATAGTGTTCCGACTATCGTCGTTCCTGTCGACCCAACATCGGTGTCGTCACCTACTGGCCTTCTCACGACTGTTCTCCCGTGAAGCCAACAGTGTGTTATTACACACACAAGCACAGGTAATTCTGTATCGCCATTGCACTGGCTAATTCTTTTGACATTAATCTGCTATTTACTTCTCAAAGCGGAGACTTACACCACCCCATAAGTGAAACATGAATTCCCCTGAAATTCTCAAGACAAACAGCTTCCCAAGCCATATATGTAATACTTCTATATTGCCAGTATAGTGAAAGTACATTCACTGATATCAAGAGACAAAATATATGAAAAAGTACATTCGCAGTTCGGATTTCTTTGTCAAACAAATACAAAATTCAATGCTTGCTATTTCGCTCTTACAGTGAGCTCAAAACACATTGCAGAGATAGAATACTGGCAATATAGAAGTATTACATATATGTCCCAAGCTGGTGCAAAATCGTTTCGCTATTCTTGCCGAAAATCGAGTATGGACCCAAAGCCGAATGCTCCAAAGCCAAGAATATGGCCACATAAAATCTTATAGCACACTTCCCAGCGTGTGCGTAATATGTGGTGATTTCCACCCCACGAACAAGTGCAAAAAAACTAAGGAAGATGCAAATCTTAAAAAATGTAGCAATTGTGGTGGCAACCATATAGCAAACTATAGAGGCTTTCCCATCTACAAATGTTTCAAAAGCAAGGCTCTTCCCAAAGCTTATGCTTTCCCTCCAAAATAGGATTTAAGAAAAATCCCAACAAATCCCTCACAATCCATTGCACCTACTTATGTAAATCCCAATATAAATCAAGGTGTGTCCTACGCCAGCGCTTTAAAAGGACAAAACTCAGTCCCAGTTCTGAAACTCACTTCACTGAAAAACAATTTTTCAATCTACCAGGACTTTATGACACAAAGCATCCAAGCGGAAACGCTAGAGGTGATTCCGCTATTCTCATAAAAAGCAGGATAAAACATTATGCTATTCAGAATTATTGCACAGAATATATTCAAGCCACAAGTATTTCTCTCGATGAATAATTAAAAGGCCTAACATTTACTGCTCGCCCAGACACAAAATAACTGAGCAACAATTCCAGACTTTTTCCATTCTCTTGAACCAAAGTTTCTCGTTGCCGGCGACTTCAACGCCAAACATACATATTGGGGCTCTCGCGTCATATCACCAAAGGGCAGACTCCTGTTGAACACCATCAACAGACTTGGCCTTGACGTGTCAGTAAAAACCAAATATGAAATAAACACAGCTGTAAGTAATTTCACACTCTTGCTTTCCCAAGCAGCTACAGCGGCCACTCCCGCTCCAAACCTAAATAGTTCAACTGGCGGTTACGCGAATTGTACTCCAATATATAGAGATCAGCTTTTAAAAAAGAAAAGGCAAATACGCCGCGAATGGCAGAACCACAGATCGCCCAACTTGAAAAAACAACTAAAAGATATTACGACAAATCTAAAAAAACAGCTAAAATGTAAATCAGAAAGAGACAACCAACAATTCGTTGAACATCTCGAACCCACAAAACCAAATTACTCTCTCTGGCGTGCTGGCAAAAATATGAAAAAAACCTGTGCTTGAAGAACCTCCCATACGGCTTCCAAACGGAAACAGGGCCAGAAGCGATGCAGAAAAAGGTGCAGCTTTTTGCCAACCACCTAAAAAGCGTGTTAACCCCAAACGCGACAACTTGTGATATCCCATTACCAAGATTAATTCCACACAATATCTTTAGTATAGTCGCGATTAAGAAAAGGTGGAGGCAATACACAACTGCTTGGATCCAAAGAAAGCACCAGGACCGGATTTAATGACTCCCATAATGGTAAAAGAACTGCCAACGATTGCAATAACCCATTTTTTGTACATATTTAACGCGATTCTCAGAACATGTCATCCAGACAACTGGAAACTTTCACAACTTACAATGATTCTCAAACCTGGAAAAGATCCCAGTAATGTGACATCATACCGGCCTATAAGTTTGCTCTCTGTAATATCGAAACCCTTCGAAAAACTACTAATAAAATTGATTTTACCCAAAATTCTAGATTATTTTCCTTGATATCACGTAGGCGTTTGATAAAGTCTGGTATGAAGGACAATCTACAAACTGCAGCATATTCTTCCCGCTAATATGCATTGCATACTCAAAAACTAACTCACGAATAGAAAATTTGTAGTAAAATATAAAATCTGTCTCCCGCAAATACGAAATACTACCCGGAGTACCACAAGGGTGTGTCCTTGCGCCCCTGCTATATATTCTCTATACTGCAGATATGCCCAAAACTGCTATCCTGTGCTCTCACTCAAACCCAGACATACCAACTCTATACGTGCAGAAACACTTGGACACTCTAAGTAGTTGGCTATCGCGATGGAAAATCAAGGTCAATGAATCCAAAAACTGTCACTTAAACTTCACCCTAAGAAGGGACACGTGCCCTGCTTTGTTAATAAACGGCCAAGCTGTTCCAAACCAAATACCTTGGTATGCACCTCGATCGCCGACTCACATGGAACAAGCACATTCTATCTAAAATCACTCAAATTAAATTAAAACAATTGGAATTAAATTGGCTAATCTCAAAAGTGTCAAAACTAAATCTCACATACACAGTCCAGATATACAAAAGTATAATAGAACCCATATGGACATATGGAATTGAACTCTGGGGTACAGCCTCTCCTTCCAATGTGGAAAAACTTCAGAGAGCCTAATCAAAAATCCTACGACAAATTACCAGAGCTCCTTGGTATATAAGAAACGCAAACCTCCACAAAGATTTGAATATTCCTGCAGTAAAAGACGAAATTCCGAAACATACCTCGAAGTACAAGCAGAAGCTCATGTTCCACCCAAAACTTTCTAGCTAGAAACTTACTAAGACCGCTGAATCCTTCACGTCTTAAACGAAACTAGTATATTCTCCAAATACTAGCTACGACAAATACGCATTGCCTAACTCAATGCATATATGGCAATCAAAAAGAAAAAATCTAAATTAGATTTAAGCTGAATTTATAAAATTAAGCTGAATTATTCCAATCTAATGAAAAACCATTGTTAGACCTAAGTTATCGTTAGGGAGTCTAATCGTAACCGTCATGAGTGACAGTCGTCTTACGTATGGTGATTATTATTTAGAAAGTGATTTACGCCAAATAATTTCCTTTGTGTTTTGTTATAAACTATTGAAAAACATTAAAAAAATAAGTTCCTCCTCAAAAGCGACTTAAGATGAGTGAGTCTTCGGCTCTAAACTTGTCTGACTCTATGGAAGTAGAAACATTAAAAAATAATGCAAGAAAGAGAGGAGCCTTCGGTACTAATACAGAAAGGGTTCCTCACTCAAAAATATTAAAATAACTATTTCGCGTTACTCGATACTGAAGTCTTTGAGTGCGAAAGAGCCGTTCTTTCAAAATATACACAACACGTGGCTTCAAACACCTCATCTCAAGCTCAGAATGCAAGTCTCCAAGCTACATCAGCAACAACATCAAGAACAACAGTAACATCGACTCTAGCGTCGCCTGCAAACGCCACCAATAATGGAGCAAATGGCAAAATAAGCAAACAGATTCTACTCAATTAAACAATGTAAAAGAGCCACTAATAAATGTTTTCAACATAAGCCCAACAACTTTTATAGAATTTATTAAAGACGGACTAAAAATCACTGACTTTCAAATAAAAGACTTTTATGGTCAAAAGAAAAAAATTATCTTATACCTAACTCAATATCACAATATATCCGGGTGAAATCACAATTTGAAAAAACAAAAACAAAATTTTATACTTTCTTATGCCAAAATGCATAAAAAAAAAGTTAATGCTCTTAAAAGGTCTCAGTTCTGATACTGACCCAGATTTAATTCACTTAATTCAATACCGAAATTGTCAAGGCATCTTCCACAGCGCCTCAAATTGTCATTTACAAAGCCGTTGTGTCAAATGTGGACTAGCTCATGAGAGGGGAGAATGCCCTTTGAATATCGTACCAAGAGAAGAGCGCGATAAACTGTTTTGCGTTCTCTGTAACACGGGCACCCTGCCACATACAGACGCTGTGCTAAATTTAAAGAGTTACAAAATAAGATGAGAGCTAAAGGGGAAGCTCTTAAAAATCTACCTGCTCAAAAATTCTCCACGATCAACCCGAACATAAGTTATGCTAATATATTGTCTGGTGGAGTCAATACTAGAGACCGACCGAAATCGCTTTTTTTAATTTCGGCCGAAACCGAAATGGCCGAAATTTTTTATTATTTTTTTCGGCCGAAACCGAAATGGCCGAATTTTCATTTTTTTAATTTCGGCCGAAACCGAAGCCGAAACCGAAAAAATAAAAGAAAAAATTGTGAATATAAATGTAATAAAGTTGTACATAATTAAGCGTATCAGTAATCTAAAATCAATCAGGGAGTAGATTTAATTTTTTTACGTAGAGTAGTAGAAATTCTACGAGAGTAATAAAAATTTCTGTCATGGTAGTAGATTTGTAGAAAGAGTAGTAGCATTGTATGAAACTCACATAATATTTTGAGGAGAAGATTTCTTACAATAGTAGTAGAGGAGCAGAAATTTAAAAATCATAGCGAGAGTAATAGATCTGGGGCCGGTTCGCGTATGCCGATACTCGACTATCACAGATAGTTGAAATCGACACAACCAAACCGATAGTGCAAATTTGGTTCGCGTAAGCCGATAAAATAAAAGTCGAGTGCTATTTGCGTAAGCACAAAAAATTTATTACATTATTTGCGAACAAGTCATTTAAACAGCTGACAACTGTCAAATGACAGATTTTAAATTGAAAAAATAAGTTTAAACAAAATAACACGAAAGTGATCAAGAAATGTGTCGGTTGAGGCATGTTCTATTCCATGTTGACAGCGACGAGGGTTTTGATCTTGTTAGACGACAAAGAATGCTGAGGGATGTCTCAAATCCAATACGGCTTATTGAAATGATTTGGTTTTAAAAGCAAAAACGTCCTACGGTACTCCGCGGTTTTGAAGAGACTTTTCCTTTTTTGTGTCAGTTTTTTCTTGGCTGCACTGCAAAGTGAACCTATCTTTTGGTGTATAATTTTAAACACAACACACATTTTTAAGTGTATATTTATTTTGATAAATAAAAAAAACACACAATCAAGATTTTGGCATGCTCTATTAAAATGTGTCTACAAGTTTTACACACTTTAGGTGTGTATGAATAACACATTTCACTTTGCAGTGTCCGTATTTGTGGTCGGTCCAAACCAAAAATTTCAATTGGACGCATTAAAAATGTGGTTAAATATTACTAGATAAATTAAATTACTTTTTGCCAGCATTTTGTAATTTTTTTTGTCAATTGTTTGAAAAATCAGTGAAATCGACACATCAAAAGGTGTCGGTTTCAACTATCGGTAATTTTCATACTTTTTTGTCGAGTATCGGCGGAAGTATCGAAATTTGGCCGAAAACGATATTTTATTTTTCGGCCGAATCCGAAACACGTCCGAAACAACTTTTTTTGGCCGAAAAGCCGAAAAACCAACTTATAGCAGTTCAAAATGAACTCCAAATACAAACTAATAAAATTAATATGATTTTCTCTATAATTAATGTATAATGGTTAATAATGGTTCCACCATCCTTGAAAAATACTTAAATATAATTCATATTAATGTTAATTCAATTATAAAAATTAGCAGAAGACATGATCTACTAAATTTTTTAAACAAGCACAAGCCAGATTTAGTACTCTCAAATGAGACTAAGTTGAATCATAGGCATAAACAAAATTTTGCTGAGTGTAACTTTATAAGAAAAGACCGTACTACTATAAAATGTACTCCAATAATACAATCGATAAGTTTAAGAGGTTAGAAACTTGTATCATTAAAGTGCCAATGTCTGCTAACAAGAATCTCTTTGTCATTTCTGCTTACTACCCTTCTGGTAATAACGGTCGACTTTTAAAAAACGAATTTCCGCTTCTTTTTGAATCTTTAAAATTGGACAACCTAGATAATTTTTATATTTTGGATGGAGACTTAAATAGCAAGCATACGACTTGGGGCAACAACAACTCAAAAGGTATTTACTTACACAATTGGTTATTAAGTAACGAAATCAAATACAAATGTAAACTTATAGCTTCCACCTTCCCTTTATTTCCAAGGTGTGGATCATTCCTTGATGTCTGCTTGTTTGACAACAGAATATCGATTCAAAACTCGTTTAGCTCGATTAACTGCCTGAAAATTTTAAGTTATGACAGCAATCATGAAGCAATTCAGATAATTGCAAAAGGTCCTTCTGAAAACGATTTATTCTCATTATTTAAAGATGATAATAGCCCCAACCTTTTGTACAAAAAAACCAACTGGAATAAATTTCGTAATTATATCGAAAACTCTCTTAAATGTGGCGAGCTAATCTCAAATGCGAAAAATCTTTCAAACCATGACATACACGATCATTTGAATAACCTCTCAAACTTAATTACAAAGTCCACTGAAAAACACATTCCAAAAAGTAAAAATACAGATAACATGAAAGGCCTAACTCCGATTATAAAAAAGTGGCAATCCGAAAAAAGCAAAATACTTACGGAAATTAAAAAGCACAATCGTCTTAAAATTGTCTATTCGGCGCAAAGATATAACTTCCTCAAAAACAATCTGAAATTAATGCGAAAACTTATCGACGATAACTTCAGAATTTCATTGAAATCCCACAGACATGTTTGATATGGTTAAAAAGCAGTTTAGAAATTTTCAATCTTCCAAAACTAATTACATCACAATTGGTCCCCAAGATTTCAGATTTTAAGAAATGCTGGCATTTGTCCCTCCGATTTAGAAAAAGATAATTCTACTAATGAGCTAATTATCAAACGAAAACTAGTTATGAAAGTAATCAAAGCACAATTTTGGAATTCAGCAATCAAATAATATCAAATGATTTAAGAACAGGCTCCACCTGAATACTTTGTAGATCGTAATGAAATTTTATATATGTTTTCAAAAATAAAAGGTAAATTTTCCTCGGGAGTTAATAATATATCAAATATTATTCTAAAAAATATTCCGAAATTGTTAATTCTTGAATAGATATGTTCATAAGATGAATGTAGATATGTTCAAAAGATGAGTGTAGTGTAGATAATATCGATAATTTTTTTTTTGCTATAAATGCCAAGGAGTGTTGGAATATAAATTGGAACATATTTGATGCATTATAACAGTTTTCAATAAAGAAACATTTTTTAATTTATTAAGTTGTTATTTTAACATTGTAATATACATGCGAACTTAACAATCACATTACTTTGAAAGCAGTTTTTTCGATACCAAATATGATATCAAATATTGATATCGAAATAAACGCATTCCTAATTTGCATTTGTTTTCATTTTGTCTGTGGCTGTCGGCTGTGCTGTTTTGACGATGGATACAAATGTTAAATTCTGGCGTCTGGTTGTTAAATTCTCTATCCAAGACTGCAAATTATTGGGACCATATTTATTTACACTTTGTGTTAACATATTACAAACTTACACGGCAGGTTCCTCTCCTTTGCTATGTTGTGGAGAACGGCAATAGCATTTAATTACGTCATCCGAAATCTGGTAATCGCCCTGAATTTGCTCGAAATATACTACTTTTGGATACACACTTAAATGTACAAACAAACAAAAAACATTTGCTTCAAATTGAGTCGTTTTGCCGCAAATAATAAATAAATTTGCAACAATTTAAAAACGTTTCCAATAAAAGTATTGCATTTAACTTTTATTGGAAACGTTTTTAAATAACTGCAAATTAAAAACTAATTTCTAATAAACGTTTAAACGAATTCGATATAAGCTTGGTTTTTATCGAACAGAACGAAAGTATCTCAGTCTTTGGACCATAGAGGCATTAGTTCCATTTTTTTTTGTCAAATCTCGAATTAATATTAATTTATTTTTGATTATGAAGGTTAGTACCTTTTTATCAAATTTCTGATCTTTTTTCTTCCATATTTCGGTATATATTTGAGAGAAGAGGTATCTCTGAACTTATTACAATATTTTTGACACCATTTAAACTAACTTTGTAGCGTTTGGTCAGATATCTGTGCGAAATTCCTCTGTTTGTGAAGTAATTTTGCAGAATTTAATAAAGGTGCCTACACAAAAAATTCGGCAAAAAAATAACAGAATAACTTTTTTTTTTGATGTTAATGAAAAGTAAATTAAAATAGATTGCTTTTTAATACAAAAAAAAATTCACGACCAAAATTAAAAACCTTTATTTTATAAGCAAATCAAAGTGTGCACTTTCTTTTCGGTACAGTCCTTATCAACAGTTGCCAGAAAAGAAGTGAACTTGTTTCGTAACGACCGTATGTTTAAATAAATACAAGATAGATTGTATAATTTAAATTCATCAATGTTTATTTTTTGAAAAGAGTTATATGTTGTTGTTGTAAATTTCCAACTGATGGTTTTAATCTGTAGCTGAAACGAGTTTCAAGACATGTTTACTCGCGATCGGTTGCACAGCGTAATCCGGATTCCGGCTGTTCCAAATCCTTGCGTCATGCGGATGTGCCCCTCGGTCGGTCGGTTAAAAAAAAAGAACAACAAAACATAAGAATGCATTAAGGTATCATTATTAAAGTGGGCCGAAAAAATGTTTTCCCTAATCGAAATGTAATAGAGCGGAAGTATTGCCTTAGAAATTTACAAAAAAAATTTCAAAAAAAATGTTTAATTCGGTCAACGTTTGAACCCTTTCGCATCAAGGTCAAACGTTAATTAAGTCCAATATAATAAAAAAAAAAAGATTGTAAAACGAAAAAAAATTAAAAAAAAATTACCTAAATTAATGATTCCACCTGCTGGCATTCCGAACCCATTTCAAAATTTGTCTTGTTGTTTTCTAGCTTTTTTAAAGGTAGATTACTACATTTCGATCCGCGAAAATTTTTGTTTTTTGGCACACCACAATCGGTATAATCTGTTTATTTTCTTTGCGTTATGTATATGATCACATTACATTGTTAATACTTGCTGAAAATCAAATTTTAGAATAAAACTTTAATCTTACATACATATGTAAGTCAAAACGATGTTAACTAACATGCGGAAATACAAAGGCGCATATTCAGTCAAATTTAGTTGCTACTAAGCCTTAGTACCAACTTAGTAGCTGCCAATTCTGTCAACTAAGTAGTGTACAGTCGAACCCGCTTAACTGAAACACGAATTTTCAGACATTTTGTTTCAGTTATGCGGGTTTTTCAATTAAGCGATTTCGGATAACTGAAAAATATTTCACTAAAGCGAATTTCGCATAACAGAAAAATATTTCACTAAAACGAAGTACGGTTTAAGCCAAAATTTCAGTTTTTACCCAAATTGTTTTCTCATGGGATAGTGCCAAGACACAAAGCAAGGATTTCATTTCTTCACACATTTGTGTTCGTAAAATTTACGGATCGTTTCTTCTTTGACTTAATGCAATTAAAATTAAAATTTTAAGGCGTGTTTCATTTATGCGGAATTAAATTGGTATAAATTACAATTATATAGAATAGCAAAACCCTCAGTGGGTTTTTGCAAAGTTAGTTACCTTTCGAAAGATACAGTCGTTTAAAGATTTCTTGCTTTAATGTATTTTTCTCAAAGCTGGGCATAGGTAATCGAGAATTTAACTTCGTTAATCCGGAAATAGTTAATCAAAAATTAAACTTCGTTAAATTAAAAAGTTAATTGCGTTGAAAAGTTAACTTCGTTAAAAGTTAAATTAAATAGTTAAATTCTCTATAGAAAAAATTTTTTTTTTCTAAAAAACGCATAAAAAACATTTTAACTATATACAATAGAATGCCTGCACTCACAGACCCTTTTTCGATCGAATTCAACCCTCTATATGCAAATTTAACTTAAAAAATGAAAACTTTGTAAAAACTTTACAAAACGAATTTGCCGACGCGTTTTTTTTTGCTGTCACTACGCACCCAGAGTTCCAAGTTGATTGGAAAATGTAGGCGGCGGCTAAACAGTTTCGCGCCGACCATAATCGGCTTCAATCGGCGTGCGAACAAATCGATGTCAATATCGGTTGAGCCGACACAATCGACTCAATATTTCGCCGCCGACAAAGCCGATACATTTGACGGCGGGATAGGCACGCCGTCTTGACTTGTAACTTTAAATTTTTGTCAACAACACAATTTTTCAACAGTGTGGCTAGGTAGATTATTAAAAATAGTATGAATTCTTAATTTTTACTTTTTTTTTTTACATTCAATAATAAACAAATTTTTTTCGTTTCAAAGTTAACTAATGCTTGTCAATCGAAGAAATTTAACTTAACTAAATGAAAAAGTTAATGGTTTTCGAAATTAACGGGAACGTTAAAAGTTAACCAAAAATTTAACTTCGTTAATTAACTATTAACGAATTAACTAGTTAATGCCCAGCTTTGAATTTTTCTAATCAATATTTTTCCCCCTTTTTCAGCAGAATTGTCGTTAATGTACAGATAAACAGATTATGTCTACAAATTATACCAAACAAATTATAACGTGTTAGCAATTGGGTAACCAAAGTTGAAAACAGGCTTGCCAACAGGGTAATTTTTACCCGGAGACTCCGGGTTTGGAAGTCAATCTCCGAGCTCCGGGTTTAGCAGATTTTTCTCCGGGTTTCACTAGTTTTCATCTATTTTGGGAACATTTTTTATATTAATATTTTAAAAGATATAAATCAAATTCGATACCTTAAAGCACAACCATACTATGTCCATTTTTTCAAAAGTCTACAAAATGAAAAATCAGTTTTGAAATTCTTATGTTTTGTATAGAAATGGGTTTTTATTTCCTTATTTATCAATTACTGTCATCACGATTCGCACAAGCCGCTATAGCCTATCTGATGCAGCTTCTTCTCAGGAATCCAAAAAGGCCAAAAACGGACATAGAATAATTGTGCTTTAAGGTATCGAAATGAATCTTCTAACAAACTTTTCTGTCAACATTTTGTATTGCTGCATTTTGGTTTGTAACATACATACATATTTGGCACTCGAAGGGTTTGGGACGAGCTTCTTAATGCAATTATCATGGGCAAGTGTATATGATAATTGTGGACATACAGTTTGATGCCGGTTCCAAAAGGCGGAACTCCCAAAGAAGAAGCTTTTTCATGGCAAGATTACCAGTACTTGACGAGAGAGTGGCGATCTACACAGAAAAACAGAAAACTAATTTCTGCCTTGCCCCAGGTGGAAGTCGAACCCGATACCTTCCGATCGTGAAGCAGAGATGTTAACCACTGCATCACGGCCGTCACTATTTTGGTTTGTTGCTGTTCAATTAATGCAAGATTTAAATTATCTAGGTATTAATAATCTTTTCGCCTTGAGTTCTAAAATGTGATAAAATTAAGAAACCCTCAATTTGGTACTATGGTGGACAATTGTGAATAAAGCTATTGGCCTGCCAGGATGACCCAACAATTTCGAATTCGATAACCGCAAAGGACTGGATAACCACGAAAAACGGTCTATGTGAGGCAAATCTCAAACACTTTAGCCTAACCGAACCCTTGGTCCATACAGCATTATTATTGGGTTGGGGCCATTTCAAAACCCGTAGCACCTTGTACACCTTCGAAAATATGTTCATTGAGTCATATTCAAATTAAATTATATTGCACAAAGAACAACTATAGTTTAAAAAATGTACGGGATATATTCATGATGCAATAATCAGAGATTCACGTTAAAATAACATGAAGTATTTTTGGTATATCTAAGTGACAAAATGGACTTTGGAGTAGTGAATATTTCAGAAGGCATAGAATGGTGGATAAATTACGAAATAAAATTAAGGAAAACGAATACGACAACCGATCATTTTGAAAAAAGTTTTGTTAAACATTAAACATTGACTCCTATAAATTAAATTTGTAATGTACATAGAAACGTTGCAAAAAAGGCCCTGTATGAAAAAGCTCGCCGCAGATTTCAGGATATATAAATATATATATGGGGCATTCCATATGAAATTTACCTCTTTTTACCCTCACCCCTTTCAAAAATGAAAACAAAATTTTGGCGAGACCTACTCATGAAAATATAAGACCCGTATTTTTTTGTTTGACTCAACACTCAGTATTTTCGGCGGAATGACCATTACCAAAAGTGTAAATTCCCAAAAATGGTTTTTCTAAATCACAAAAAACTTGAAAAAGGGTCATTCCTATTGAAAAATGATGTAGGGCATATTTCTTCAGATTGAATGGAGCTATATCGAACCGATATCTGTTTGAATATCTTGACCGCGAAAGAGAGTTTTTACACAATTTTTAAGATAAAAAGATAGGTTTCATAAAAAATACCACTTTTTAAAATTCTCAAAAATATACTATCGAATTCTACGTCAAATTTTGAGCTCTTACTTAGAGTGGGATCTATTTTTTAGCGAAGTTATGATAAAAAAACCAATCCTCCATCAGAAATTTTATGTATAGGAATGACCCTTCTTCAAGTTTTTTGTGATTTAGAAAAACCATTTTTGGGAATTTACACTTTTGGTAATGGTCATTTCGCCGAAAATACTGAGTGTAGAGTCAAACAAAAAAATACGGGTATTATATTTTCATGAGTAGGTCTCGCAAACATTTTGATTTCATTTTTGAAGGGGATGAGGGTAAAAAGAGGGAAATTTCTGTAAATGATTTATTTATGAACGATGGACATGGTATGGTTATACTGGGCGGTATAGCGGGCCTTCCCCAGCAGTTGTCTGGTCAGTTGAGTAGATGTAAATGATTTATTTATGAACGATGGACATGGTATGGTCATACCGGGCGGTATAGCGGGCCTTCCCCAGCAGTTGTCTGGTCAGTTGAGTAGGGAACGTGAAGATAAAACCTCGAAACGAGCAATATTTCGAAGAGACGATTCCTTGCCCAATTGTTTATTTAGTTTTTAGCTGACTGAAATGTGATTTGAAATATCACTTGACGTAGCTCACAACAGTTGTTCGAAAGTAGCATATAAAAAGGTTGCTACCTAAATTTGGTAGCACTGAATGCGTCCATTGTTGTTTCACATATATTTTTTTGGGGCATTATTTCATTTTAGTTTTGGGGCTCTTTTTCCTGGGGTTTTATTTCATACTGCCAAAATTACTAAAACTATGATAAAACCGGAGACCGGAGAAACGTTCAGATTCCCGAAGTCTCTGGGCAAAAGCCCTGTGTGTTGCAAGGGAACGTCGCACCAAGGATATTGGAACGAAATGATGTTGGGCACTGATGTGGATTTCTCACTCCAGAAACTGATAATATACACAAATAATGATAAATGTAATTTACATAATGTTTAGTACCTACAATTTGCAATAAAACTGAAAAAATCGTGAAAAACAGAATGTTGCTACTTTCCTGTTTGCTTGTTCAATTGATCTTTTCATTTCATACAAGAAAATTATATACTAACAAGTGAGTAAGTTTCAGTCGGCCAAGCCGACTTTTATATACCCTACACCTACTGGGCCATATTGGATCCGCCATTCTGAATTATGAAAATGCGACATAAAATTCAAAATCAGCGACCTAAAAAACCCCCCTATACAAAATTTCATACTGTTTTTATGAAATCTATAAATTTTGGCCGCAATATTGGTTCCGCCATCTTGAATTTTTAAATTCCGCCATCAAATTCGAAATCAGCGCCCCAAAAACCTCACTATACAAAATTTCATACTGTTTTGATGAAATCTTAAAATTTCGGCCGCCATATTGGATCCGCCATCTTGAATTTTGCAATTCCGACATCAAATTCGAAATCAGCGACCCCAAAAAACCCCCCTATACAAAATTTCATACAGACCGGAGAAACGTTCAGATTCCCGAAGTCTCCGGGCAAAAGCCCTGTGTGTTGCAAGGGAACGTCGCACCAAGGATATTGGAACGAAATGATGTTGGGCACTGATGTGGATTTCTCACTCCAGAAACTGATAATATACACAAATAATGATAAATGTAATTTACATAATGTTTAGTACCTACAATTTGCAATAAAACTGAAAAAATCGTGAAAAACAGAATGTTGCTACTTTCCTGTTTGCTTGTTCAATTGATCTTTTCATTTCATACAACAAAATTATATACTAACAAGTGAGTAAGTTTCAGTCGGCCAAGCCGACTTTTATATACCCTACACCTACTGGGCCATATTGGATCCGCCATTCTGAATTATGAAAATGCGACATCAAATTCAAAATCAGCGACCTAAAAAACCCCCCTATACAAAATTTCATACTGTTTTGATGAAATCTTTAAATTTCGGCCGCCACATTGGTTCTGCCATCTTGAATTTTTAAATTCCGACATCAAATTCGAAATCAGCGACCCCGAAAACCCCACTATACAAAACTTCATACTGTTTTGATGAAATCTTAAAATTTCGGTAAAACGCGATTTTCACTTATATGGGAGGTAGGCGTGGCAGTCGACCGATTCCGCCCATTTTCAACACCAACTCCTTCTAGGGCCTAAAATAGATAAATCCAAAATTTGGGATCCCTAGCTTTTTTCCAGCTCCTGCAATCGTGTTTACAAGAAAAGAGGACGGACAGACGGATAGGGCTAAATCAGCTCAGGCGGTGAAGCTGATTAAGAATATATATATAGTTTTCCATACCGGACACGTCTCCTTCTTGGTGTTACAAACATCAGACCAAAGTGAATATACCCATACCTAGTGTTGGTCCGATACCACTAAAGTATCGATGCTTTTCTCATTACTTGTATCGAATGGAAAATTCAATACTTCCAAAAATATCAAATAAAAGTATCAAATATTTGGTATCGAGTACTTTTTCTTCAAAAAATTAAAAATGCAAAAAAAAATTTTAAAAACTGCTTTTTTTTTGCTTTTTTCTGATGTTTCTGATTTTAAAAAATTTTATTTTTTGAAAAACAAAATAATTATTTTCTGTATTTTGTTGATAATTTTTCGATAACTTTTCGATATTTTTTCGATAATTTCCATTTTTACTTTATTTCCGATCCATTTCAAAATTGTGTTCCAATACCATATTTTTTCTGTCCATTCCCGTTTTATGCCCGAAATTATTTCCAATCAAATAAACAAAAAACACCATCCAAATAAGTTCAAAAGTTCTCAACATAAACCATGGCAAAGGGAAGAAGGTGGTGCCGCTGTACTTTGATTAAAATGCCGATTTTTTTAAGTATGTTTGTTTGAAACAAATCAAACAGCGTTGCCAGCCGCTGAAAAATATTTGAAATACTTTTGGGAATTAAAAAATTTCTTAAAATCTTGTGGATAAAATTTTAAATGTCTCTACAATTGAAAGGTTTAATGGTTGTACACTGTAGTAACATACAAATTATTTCAAAAAAAAAAGTTTCAAAGTTTCCAATTTAGCTTATTTACAAAAAAAATTGTGCCATGTCTTCTTTGTCGCTTCTGAATCTTCGAAACTATCATCAAAACTTATTTTTGGGATGGATTATAGGCAAGAAATTGCCCTTGCCATTTCCATTTTGCCAAAAAGTCAATTTTGAAATTTGGGATTTTTTCGCAACAATCCGGTAGCCCGCAATGTCATAATCGGCTTAAACGTCAGATGGTTAAGATGGCTGCCAAGAAGTGACAGCGGCACTAGCTTCTTTCTTTTGCCTTGACATAAAGTAAAATAACGAAATTTGACGGCCATTTTCTATGGTAGGTGGGCGTTGTTTATATCCGATGTTTTATTTTCAATGCCATTGCAGTCACTTCCGTCAACTTGAAGCATAAAAAAATGGTATCGATACCAAATATTTGATCGATACCAAGTAAAATACTCGTTAGAGGTATCGAGTACAAAATACCCGGAAAAAAATAAAAGTATCGAGTATGTACTTGTGAGTACTAGTATGGGAACAACACTACCCAGCCAATAATTGTACGAACTTTTTACGAAGATCGTATTTTAAGAACTTTTCTCGATCAAAAATATTCGAGAAATGTCCGACATTCACTCGTATATTACGATAGTCGTAATTTTCTCGATAAAATATCGTTAACGTCTTCATAATTGAACTCGTTAACGACTTAGTTAACGAATTCTTCAACGACTTCGTTTACGAGTCTTTTAACGAACAAACGAATTCGTTAACGAGTACATTTTGGTTCGGTAACGAGATAACTCGTTTCGATGCAAAATTAAGAACGAAGTCGGACTCGTAACCGTATCGTTATCGTGTGTCGCCTACGATTGTTTTGCCCGCATTTCGATCATAAATTTTTCGTTTACGAGCTCTTTAACGATAAAATTATTGGCTGGGTACTCATACCTCATGAGGTGTGGGTATAAAAACAGCCTGACACTAAAAATGAATAAATTTTGAAAAATTGTCGTAATTTCCAAAACTGTTGTCCAAACCGATAATCTGGTTGGAAAGTGTTGTATAAGAGATAAGTAGTCAATACAATTACCTTTAATTCGATATTAAACTTTTTGTAATTGGACAACCGCAAATAATGCAATATCTCCAAAACTGTTCTACGTATAATTTCATATTCGGATTCAGCATGGGTTTTTACATAGGAAATGACTATCAAAAGTTGAAGATAACGAAATTTTTAATAATTTGTAAACTAGTGTAATCAGAGATTCATGTTCAAATATCTTTAAGTATTTTTGGAATATCTAAGTGACAAAATTGACTTTCGAGTAGTGAATATTTCAGAAGGCATCATTTCGATATGATAATTTTGGAAATTTACGACAGAATGGTGGGTAACTTACGAAATAAAATCTACATAAACGAATACGACGATCGATCATTTTGAAAAATGTTACCCACAGAATTGGATGAATTTTGATTAATTTCACAAGATTTTTTATCTAAGTGTTCGATTTCCTGGAAATTTTCATAGGTCTTCTCAAAACAATGTAGTTTTTCGAATCTCCGGTTCTGAGCTCTTCGAAAGTAGGAAACCCTGGTTGAAAAAATTTTAATTTTTTTTTTTTTGAGCCAACAATTTTTTGTTTATTTTTCATTTTTGGTCTATAAAAAAGCATTGCTAATGTCAAAAAAGCTAGGTTAAAGGTACAATGGCTTTAAATCAACCCTTTTTGATGCAGTTAAGATCTCAATACCGTTATCATTTATAAAAGTTGAAAGTTGTGGCCGAAAAATTAATTTGAAAAATACAGCAAAACATGCTAACTTTAAACCGCTTTGAAAAAAAAAATTAACTTTGCAAAACCCATTGAGGGTTTTGACACTCTATATGAATACTTTCGACCCATCTTGACCGAAACCAGATCGGATTCCATAACCTTCAAACTGTCGCACAGTGTTATTGAATTGGGAATGAAATTTTGTTTCGGTTAGCCGGGTGTTTCTATTAAGCGGGTTTCAGTAAAGCAAAAAAATGTGTATGAAAATGGGAAAAAATCACGGGGATTCAATTTTTGTTTCACTTAAGCTGGTTTTTCACTTAAACGTGTTTCACTTAAGCAGGCTCGACTATACTAAAGCTAAGTTGGAATAATTTGACTGTGAGCATGGGCCATAATTATTTACCAATTGCTAACGGTAGATTACAAGGATAGTACCAGCTTTTATGCAACTATTTACAAACATGTTTCTGTTGATAAGCTAGAGTTTCAACTATTAGAAATGCCAGTACAATCTGGCTCTTAGCTGAACAGAAACCAGATATTGGCCCGAATGAATAAAAAGTAGCATCCAATTTTCACTCCAATATTCACAATAGAAATGCCAACCTAAGTACTCTAGAGTACACTACTTTTTATTCATACCGGTAGTTGTGTGACAAAAGCTTTATCACATTTTTCGAAGGCATCACAATCGGTTCAAGAGCATTAGATATTGCCAGCGCTGTTGTAAAATTGAAAATTATTGAAGTTTACCGGCGTTTTTGGACTAGGACATAGGTAAAGAAAGTCGTCATTTTGCAATTGTGTCTGCGTAAGATTAGGTTCACTAGCACTGCGATGTATCTTTGGTAGCGTGCGCAACATATTCTCCAGCATGTTTAGAAGCGGTCGAAAGAGGGGTCGGTCGCTGCGGTCAAACTTGATGCAGTCTTCAGCGAGACGTTTTAGTGCCTGAGGTGCATCGGAGCGCACTTGGGTCATGTCGGGCCGAAGCAGACCACGGCCAACCATGAAAAGAATTTGATCTTTGTTATTTATGTGACTATAAGGCAAACACTCTGCCAGGAGCTCGTACATTGCAATGCCAAAAGCATACACGTCCGACTGGAACGAGTACGGATTCTGTTCTTGCATACGTATCACCTCAGGTGCCATCCAGAGAATGCTGCCAGTAGGCTGGTTAGCTTGCTTCTCGCCCGACCATCGAGTTTTTGCCGTTGCCAGGCCAAAATCACCAATCTTGACGGACAGGTCTTCGTGGAGAAAAATGTTGTTAGATTTGAGATCTCTATAAGAATATAACCATTTGTTAATACATACGAAAATTGTGAAAAAAAACGTCTTTACCTGTGAATGATATTCTTCGCATGCAAATAATCCATACCCTGAGCAACCTGTCGCCCAATGTCAATTAGTGTGTTCAGTTTAAATTTTGTTTCATTGACGTGAATATGCTTATACAGACTACTGCCTTCGCACCATTGCGTCACGATTGCAAGGGATGGCTTAGACACGCAACCCATGAAAAGTAAAATGTTGCAATGCCGCGTCTTTTTTAACATTGCCACTTCATTTTTAAAGGCTTGTAATTGCGCAGGACTTGGCGTTTTGACATTCAGTGTCTTTACCGCCACAGGACCATGCCAATGCGCTTTATAAACTGTTCCAAATGAACCAGATCCGATACGAGGCCCAATAAGTATTTCTTCGGCTTGTATGTTCTGAAATTATAAAACAAGCTGAAGCGCAGTATACAATTTCCTGATTTTAATCGAACCAACCCAATTCTCCTCCGATCCCTTGTTGTCACGGGGCGATAACAAATTCTTATTACTCTCATCGGCAGACCGTGCTCGCTGACGTTTCACTTGTTTCAGTGTGCTGGTGGGTGATGCTTGTGTTGAATTGGAATGATCACTGCAGTGGTTCTAAAAAAAGATCGATACGAAATAATTAGTTAACTGTTTCAAACTAAAGTAACCTTTCATAATCAAGTATGAGCTAGATCGCATTTTGGTAGAGGACGACCGATTATTCGATTTATGTTTTCGTTTCGGCCCGTAAATAAAATATTGTTTTGGTAACATTTTTTTTGTTCTCTGATCAATTCAATATTGTGAATCAAAACTGAAGGATGTCAATTCTTAATGTAATTGCGAATAAAATCCATATTCTTTATTTGAATCTATCGTATTAAATAAAAATGTGTTTACATTCAGTTCTGCTTAGTTTGTGGTTCGTTTATTATAAAAAAATCAAATCTTTAGACGAATGAATAGGAATTGTTCCATTGCATATCAAAAATATTTTGGATTCGCTGCATAAAATCTCAAAAATCGTGGACGCCAAAAACGCTATGTCAATCTTGCTGGGCCAATTTAAATTTAAATTTTGCAAGTGGAAAAGAAGTCCATTTTACTTTCGGGATAACAATGTTGTGGAGAGAGCCGAAGGATCACATAAACGATTGCTACTTTTGTCTAACACAATTACAAGGCGTAGGGATACAAATGAAAGATATATATCCAAAGGTCGATTCCGTTACAAAGCCTGTGGCATATTCTGAGTTTCTCCTAAAACCACAGTTATCTACTTTAAGAAAACGAAGGGAAAGTGAATCTTCAAACAGTTCCGTGTGGAGTGTAATTAAATATGAAGAGGGTGAAAAAATCCATCAATTGACTCAGGTTGAGCTGAATGATTTATGCCGTGATATTTATTTGACAAAATCGAACTCTGAGATACTTGCATCTCGATTGCAACAATGGCGATATTTAGCTCCAGAAACGAAAATCACGTACTATCATCACCGCAGCAACAAATTGAAAAAATTTTTCGGCAAAGCAGGTAATTACACTTTTTGCTACGATATCCCAGGCCTTTTTGGTGACCTCAAACAGAAGTATGATCCCGCCGAATGGCGTCTTTTTATCGACGGAGGCAAAGATAGCATAAAAGCTTTTTTGTTACACCAAGGTAATACTTTGATCAAAAAGTTTCCTTGATCAAAAAGTTTCCGAAATTATCAATGCAGAAAATAAAAGCAGGTGTATTCATCGGACCTCAAATCAAGAAATTATTCGACGATCTTGAATTTGTTGAATGTTTGACCGACGCTGAATCCGCAGCTTGGAAAGCGTTTCTCAATGTTGTTCACGGTTTTCTAGAAAACAACAGAAGTCCTGAATACGAAGAACTCATCAATACAATGATTGAATAATTTAATATCATTGGTATGCAATATGTATCAAATTAATCATATAGTTTCTTCAAACTTGTTTATTTCCGGAATTTTAGGGGCGAATATGTCGCTTTAAATGCATTTCTTATTCAGCCATTTGAGTTTTTTTCCACCAAACCTGGGCATTGAAACCGAAGAACACGGCGAGCGATTCCAACAGGTAATGCGTGACATCGAAAAACGATATCAAGGCTTCTGGGATGAAAGTATGATGGGAGACTACTGCTGGTTCCCTTACAAAGACGATCCGGCACAGATAAAGCGACAAATTTCTGGTCGTTCATCATTCCCTGTCAATTGATGTTAAAACAAGTGAGTAAGTTTCAGTTGGGCAAGCCGACTTATATATACACTACACCTACTGGGCCATATTGTATCCGCCATCTTGAATTTTGAAAATGCGACATCAAATTCGAAATCAGCGACCCCAAAAAACCCCCCTATACAAAATTTCATACTGTTTTGATGAAATCTTTAAATTTCGGCCGCCATATTGGTTCTGCCATCTTGAATTTTTAAATTCCGACATCAAATTCGAAATCAGCGACCCCGAAAACCCCACTATACAAAACTTCATACTGCTTTGATGAAATCTTAAAATTTCGGTAAAAACACGATTTTCACTTATATGGGAGGTAGGCGTGGCAGTCGACCGATTCCGTCCATTTTCAATACCAACTCCTTCTAGGGCCTAAAAAGGATAAATCCAAAATTTTGGATCCCTAGCTTTCTTCCAGCTCCTGCAATCGTGTTTACGAGAAAAGAGGACGGACAGACGGATAGACGGACAGACGGATAGGGCTAAATCAACTCAGGAGGTGACGCTGATCAAGAATATATATACTTTTCCATACCGGACACTTCTCCTTCTTGGTGTTACAAACATCAGACCAAAGTGAATATACCCATACCTCATGAGGTGTAGGGTATAAAAAGTCAGGAAAAATTAAAATAATAAAATACCCTTTTTCAATAAATCCATAATAGCTTTGTCCAATTTTTTTAATTGGAGGCGAAAGTTGCACAATGAAATGTCCTATTGAATCCCTATATATATTATAAAACTGATTGTGTGTCTGTACCGATTCTCTTAAAACTTTCAAGATAAATTCTATAGGTATCGACATGTATATATATAGGACATAATGTCAGCTGACATTATGTCCAAATAAAAAGGTTTTAATGTCATTTAACATTTATACTATTGACATTCTGCCATCCCTCCAAAAAAAAAAAGTGGTGTCCCAACTTATACGACATGAGTGTCCCAACCTTTACACAACAGGCCAATTCGTAAACATCAAAAAAGTACTTTAACACTTATATTTCCATTACTATATTTCCATTACTCTTCCACGTAATGAAAATACACTGAAGAGACGACACATTGGATGCATATTATGATGATGCAAAAATTATCAAAAAGATGTTGTAATGGGGTTTTCTCTCCACAGTATACGTTGATAGTTACAATCTTCTTCTGCAACCTTAACTGGCCGATAAATTGTTTCTACATCCGCTGTTATCACATTTCTCCATAGTCTCAATTTTATCACGATGTCGAAGATGTTCTTCTGTAATCTGGGTCCAACCAAAAGGATATCATTTAAACTGCTACCATTTGTGGTTTTGGCGGAAGCGTCAAACACCACTCTTAAATTCGTTGTCGAGCTGCTTTCTCGAATCACTGATTGATGTGGTAAGTAGTATTTACCCTGCATCTTGTCTTTCGCCTCTATCTTATGACCAAAGTCGATGTACTCTCGAAAAGTAATTTTAAATTTAAAAGCATAACGAAAAACCTTGAAAACTAAAAAATGCTTTATCAAAGGAAAATTTTCAAAGAAAGAAAAAACAATAAAAATAGAGTAAAAAACTAGTTTTTTAAAATATAACCCTTTAACAGACTAAAAAGCAGAAAATAAATTTCCTATAAATTAATTTCCGCAATTTCGATTTAAAATTAAGGGTTTTTGGCGACTTCAAGATCTGCAATGATATTAGGAGCAAAGTAGCCAAAAACCCTTAATTTTAAATCGAAATTGCGGAAAAAATGCACATGCTCATGGAGCTACAAAAGAGTGTATCCATAATATTACCCTTGTATCCTAAGAATTACGATTTTGCTTTTTTGGGATTGGTGGATACCTCAAACCACAAGACTGCATTGAAAAACTAACCATTCCAAGGTATTAAACTAATCAAAAAAATTGGTCAAACACTGTTCCGAATTAAATTTGATTCAGTCACTAATGCGAACAATCTTGTAATCAACAAAGAGATTGCTAGTAAACATTTCCGTCCATTCATTTCGAATAATTTTGTTTTCACCTATACCTGACAGTGATTTAAAAAAAATATATAATTTCTGACATTCCAATTTCCTCTGATTATGTGGATCCCAATAAATTGTTTGCTACGTACTCAGTTAAGATTAAGAGGGAATCAAACTTCTCGTTCCCAAGGCCTGTCGTTTTCGAAAAAGATGTCTAAGATGTGGCAAGACGGGAGAGTGTAGCCCGAGCTGTAATATTATTCACTGCATTTTGTGCAATAGTAACTCCCATACTTCTCTCTGTCCTAAGTGGGCTGAAGAAAATTATGTAAAAAAAAGACACTAAAGAAAATTTCTTGATGATTATGATGATAATTTTCCATCAATTTCTAATGTCAACTATAAGCAGATAATAAATCCTGACCTTGAAGTCAATAAAATTCTAACTAAACAAATGTTTAATCTTGTCGTTACTCGAAACCTAACGCAGGAGCGACCGACTCCTCATTTTGTTCAAGCGCAACCCTTTCAGTTGACGCCCTCGCAACCAGCTTTCACGTATGAAAAATACAAAAAAGTCTCGGAATATGAGTAGTTTCTAAATTAACAAAATTTGTTTCTGATTTTTTTAACAAAGAAAATAATGCAGTTGGTGTAAATACAATAAATAATTTTGTCAAAAGATTAAACGCTGCTGGTGCAGAAGTGAACAAATCCAGGTAGCTTTGTCTCAGCAAAGTGTCTGTTTGCTGGGTGAAGATATTGCAGTATAACTGTCAGCGCTTCAAGGCTAATATATGCAACATTGCATTTTATCTCAATAAGTTCAATGTTGATATTGGTTTTCCGTTTGAAATTTTCAATTATGATAATTTAGACGATAGCTACAAACTTTGTTCCTACAATTTAATTGCAAAAACTCGTAGTGACCGTTATGGTGGAGTTGCTATCGGTTTTAAAAAAGTAGTTTATTCAAGTGATTATGACCCTTTGACTACTCAAACTCTCAATCTAAGCAACAATTTAACTTTGGTCTCAGTTAATTTTCCTCCCAATATTTCTGTGGCTTTTCGGCATTACAAGTTAAGTCCATAAAAATATTTTTCGAGAAAAAGCTCTTTTAAACTGTTCAAAAATAAATTTGCAATTTCTAAGAGTAATTGGGGGTATTTCATGGGGACACAAGTTGGGAGTGGACAGTTATATTAAGGTCTCGAATGTACAAGCATGAATGGTCAAAAGCAATGGTGTTAGCACTTTTTTGGAACTTAACTGGTTATGCCGGGAAAATAAATTTTCTTGTTACGCTTTCATTTGATAAATCCATTATTAAGTACTTTTTTGCGGCAATCTTTTGCTGTGGTAGTTTGCCAATAGAAAAGGAACAATTTTCCCAATTTTAGCTGTGTCGAAGCATAAGCACCGGCAATTCACGGCAGAATACCACCAACGCATAGAGGTGTATCAACATAAAGTTTGTTGTGGTTGCTTCATTAAAACTCTCGGTGAAACACGTTCTTTCCTCTAAAATAGTTTAGGCAAATCCTGGGATAACATGAATTCAATTCCTGACAAAGATCGAAGAGGTAAGAACAACCAAAAAAATAAAACTGCGGATAAATATATACACGAAGTGGAATGTCATATAAAGTAGTTTCCTGCTTACGAGAGCCATTATTCGCGTGCGCATACATCAAAAAAATATTTGCCCATAGCATTAAACGTTTCTAAGATGTATGAGTTATACGTAAAGGAAGCAAAAGAGCCGGTTAGTTTTATCGGAAACTCTTTCACAAGAAGATGTGCAAATTTTTTTACAGAAATTTGTCTTGTACAGCAACTTGTGCAGACAAGAATATCGATCCTGACATTGAATTATTGATTGCGCAGAAGGAAGAAACGACAATCAAGAAACAAGAAAATGAATGTTGTAGCGCCCACATTTACCATCATCATTATATTCATGAATTATTATCACTATTATATGTTATTATCTGTTTATTATCTATTATTACACTATTTAATTATTATCGAATTGAAGAATTTTGAATTATATTATTTTAGCCATGACTGTTTATCTTTCTTATCTATGTATAATAATTGCATGCATTTGTCATTTGCAGAAACCAGTTTTGTTATCACTCAAATTTACAATAACAATCACTGGCTAATTACTCTCTTTCATTTCTACTCTACAATGTAAATTCTCATAACTGCTATCCGTGATATTTTCGAAGATATTAGGCTTAGAGCATAAATATTTTGTAACATAAAATCAATAATCTTCTGGAGCTCGAACAATAAAGTTCAATTGTAAAAGCGCTCCTCCCGTCTTATGATTCTTTTTTTGTCTTCGTAACATTTAGACGCATGTAGACAAGTTTTGGCTCTTGCGGCTAGTGTTATCTGAAGAAAATATAGTTAACGTGGTACGAGGACGAGATAGTCGCAAACGCTGACTTTCCTGGCCCGCACCCTCCGTTATAAGTAGAGACCGACCAAAATCGCTTTTTTTAATTTCGGCCGAAACCGAAATGGCCGAAATTTTTTTTTTTTTTTCGGCCGAAATTTTTTTTTTTTTTTCGGACGAAACCGAAATGGCTGAATTTTAATTTTTTTAATTTCGGCCGAAACCGAAAAAATAAAAGAAACAATTGTGAGTTTTAATGTAATAAAATGGTACATAATTAAGCTTATCAGTAGGCTGAAATCGATGGCGCATATTCATAGTCAAATTTAGAACCAGCTTAGTAGCTGCCAGTTCAGTGTATTATCTGTCAACTTAGTAGATTACTAAAGTTAAGTTGGAGCTTAATTTGGGAGGGTCACAAAATCTCCATGTTTCAAAATCTCCACCATATACAAAATCTCCTGCCATAAAATATCCAAAAATGAAAAACTCCAAATTTTACATCTCCATACTCAAAATCTCCAAATTCAAAATCTCCAAACTGAAAATCTCCAAATTTGAAACATTTTATTTATTACGTTTTTTGAAAATATTTTCATTCTATCCTGGTTGTTTATACGTTTACACGTGTTTGTTCAATTTTTTTTTCAAATTCGAAAATTTTAAAAGTTTTACTACTTTTTTCAAAATCTCCATGGATTTTTTTAAAATATTGTTGTTGTAATTGTAAATTTGTTACAATTTTGTTGTTATTTTGTCGTTGTTGTTGTTGTAATTTTGTTGTTGTAATTGTGTTCTTGTGGCAATTGTGTTGTTGTTGTAATTGTGTCGTTATTGTAATTGTGTGGTTGTTGTAATTGTGTTGTTATTGTAATTGTGTTGCTGTAATGTTGTTGTATCTAAAAATGTATATTTTAAGCGGATGCTAATGCACCATTATTAATTCGAGCGCGGGTTTGTCATTGTTGTAATTTTGTTGTTGTTGTAACTGTGTTGTTGTTGTAATTGTGTTTCTGTAATGTTGTTGTATCTAAAAATTTATATTTTATGCGGATGCTAATGCCGCTCATTTTAAGTTCAGATCATGAATTAGATGAATTTAGAAGCAAACTATCAAATGCGTGGAAATCAAGAGTAGTAGAAATTACTGTCAGGGTAGTAGATTTCAAGAGAGGGGAGTAGATATGGGTTTATGCGTAGAGTACTAGAAATTCTACGAGAGTAGTAGAAATTTCTGTCGGGGCAGCAGATTTTTAGAAAGAATAGTACTTTTGCATTGTATGAAGATCACATAATATTTTGAGGAGTAGATTTCTTACCATAGTAGTAGAAAATATCTTGAGGGAAGTAGAAAAATCTGCTACCGTAGTAGAGGAGTAGAAATTTATAAATCATTGCGAGAGTATTAGATCTTTGTCGCTTCTGATTCTTCGAAACTATGATCAATGCTTAAATTTGTGTTACATACCGCTTTTATCCACTTGGTTGTTCCTTATGTATTTTGATACGCTAAATCTGAAAATAATAATTTAGTTTTTCCAGCACGCACCATTTTTCTGCAAACGCCACAAAAATTGCATTTTTGGTGCTGTAACAATTTCATTATTATTATTTTCGTATCCAGCGTGGCAAAATACATAAGAACTTGTCTATCAAGTATATTTAACACACAAAAAGTTCATTTTTGTCGATCAGTGTAATCTTTGTTACATTTTTCTATCAAACCGAAATTTTCGGCGGAAATATAGAAATTTCGGCCGAAAACGAAATTTGGCCGAAAGCGATATTTTTTTTTCGGCCGAAGCCGAAAAACCGAAACCGAATTTCGGTCGGTCTCTAGTTGTAAGTGGCGCCCAACGAAAATTTAAATTTTTGTTAAAATTTTCCAATTAATTTGTCAAAAATATTCGATCAAAAATCGACGAATTTTAAGCGAACGACATTTTGAAGACTGCATGCTGAACTTGTAACGATTCAGTTGTTGTTGTTCTTGGCAATATACCGTAGGCCGTTACAATAAGCTACTGCTTATTTGCCCGTGTTTAGGCAAACAATACTTTTTGGTTGTTGCTTACTGCATGAAAACAAAATTGCATTAAATATGACTACGCGATCAAAAACGGCTGGCACACCAGTATCAGGCGCTCAAGGTGTTTCTGGCTCTGCAGATGTTTCATCCGACGCAGGTAATGCTGGCGCTGCCGAAACGCAGTCAAATTTAAGCCAAAGCCGTGAGCAAATGCTTATCTCGATGACATAATTATATGCTCTAATGATTTTGATTCACATATAAAAGAATTAAAACAAATATTTAAAAGACTTCGAGAGTTTGGTTTCCATTTGAACAGGGGAAAATGTCACTTTTGTAGAGTTCAAGTAAAGTATTTGGGTCATGTTCTTACGATGAACGGCTTGATGCCAGATCCCGAGAAAACTGAAGCGGTTTTAAACCGCGCTAACCCAAAGAATTTGAAACAATTAATCTCATTTTTTCAAACTTGTTCTTGGTAAAGGCGTTTTATACCAAATTTCGCCGAAATTGCCAAGCCACTGTCTAATCTAACAAAGAAAAATATTTCATGGAAGTGGTCGTCAGAGCAAAAAGACGCTTTTGATAAATTAAAAAGTATTTTGTCGTCACCACCGATTTTACAACAAGTGGCAATATGCAAGTCGACTTCTGCTTCCAGCAGAAAGAAACTATTCAACCACCGAACGAGAAGCTTTGGCCGTAGTCTGGGCATTTACGTCGAAGGGTCGGAAATTACCTGACTGATAACCAACCTTTAAAATGGTTATTTACGCTAAAAACACCCACAGGTCGCTTAGCCAGATGGTCCCTCGAACTACAAAAATACAACATAAATTTTGGTTATACTCCAGGAAAACAAAACGTTGTGGCAGATACACTATCTCACCAGGATGTTACGTGCGAATGCCAGGCGATTGAAATAGATTTTCCAAGAAAAGGGGCCGACGAATTTAGAAATGCTCAGATGGATGATGAAGAAATCAAGAAGATAATCGACTCATTTGACGCAGATGATGAAAACGTATTTCGATACACGAGCCGCGGTTATATAATGAACGATGGGGTTTTATATCGATTTTGCGCAGACGAAGATGCAGAAAATGGATAGCTTGTGGTGCCAAAATCTATGCAAAACGAAATATTAGCTAAGTTTCATGATGATCCTACGGCAGGCCACTACGGTATAGATCGTACTGTGAATCGCATTAAGGCACATTATTATTGGCCAGGTATGCGATCAAAGATTGCAGAATATACAAACCAACAAATTTGAAACCGGCTGGACTTATGCAAACTGTCTCAAGCAGCAAACGCTTCGAAATAGTTGCAATTGACTTATTTGGTCCGTTACCACGCACTCAGGAAGGTCATCAGTGGATTTTGATAATCGAAGATGTATGCAGCAGATGGGTAGAACTGTTTGCAATGACAGAAGCAACTGCTGAAAATTGCGCTACCATAGTGCTAAATGAAATTGTGCTAAGATATGGCGTTCCAAGACGAATTCATACCGATAACGGATGCCAATTCATTTCAGCAATTATGTCATTTACCCCAGTGTTCCATCAAGAAGCGAATCCGGTAGAACGAAAAAATCGCGATTTGAAAACCCAATTGTCAATTCGTCGGCTGAGGATTTAAATGTCGTATGTAGCATTTTTGGGGCTTGGAGTTAAGAGCGGTTCCATAGGTTTTGGGGACCGCTCTTTCATTTGGCGTAATCAGATTTTTGATAAAACGTAACGTTTTCGAGATATTCCGTGCAAAATTGTCGTATGTAGCATTTTATGTAGCTGTCAATTGCTACATACGACAAATTTCAATACAAAATGTAAAAAAAAATTGGTTTACTTTTTAAATGTCGTATGTAGACTTTTTCGAATACATACGACATTTAAAAAATGGTAATCTGTAAAATTTTTAGGAATTTTTGATTTTAAAATAGTTTTTCTTAAAAATTATACATTTGGAGTTGTGCCGGTAACGTTCCAAAGTATCGATATATACATTTATATATACTTTGCATGAAAAAATACTATAATGAGAAAAAAGATACCAAAAATACCAATCGCAAAAAATGGTACCAATTTTGTTTTATAAATACCAAAACGGCAACACCGAATATAAAATCAGTTCGCTCGCGGCATCAGACGAAGCAAGGCAATGTCTTCCTCACCACTACCGCTGTTGTCGCCTTTCTTGGAGCAGTAAGTATTATGTTTATTATTAATACATAATTTACATATATAATTAGGGTGTTTTTTTAAAATCCAATAATATTTTTCGTCTACTTTACACGCGAAACTACAACAAATAGTCCACTTTTTTGTTTTGCCTGCAAAGTAAACAAACGATTACGGAAAATTGTGCTGTTTTGTTTTAAATGAAACGATTGCTACGTTCGATAAAAAAATTGTGTTGACTTTTTTATTTTATTTCTTTCAGAATGAGTGAGGAAATTTTCGGTGAAGCGAACAGTGGTAGTCAAAATGGTAAATAAAGTGGCATTACTAATGAATTACTTACTTAGGGTTACCAGATTCTCTTGAGTAAAAAAGAGTACAGAGTTGCAGGGAGTCCCAAACTCTTCGGTTTTAGACCACGACAAAAATTAGAAACAAATTTTTTTTCAAAAAAGTTTTTAAATCCAACCTTTGCTAAAATTTGAATAAAACCATTTTTTTTCAGTAACAAAATACAATTTAAAAACAATGCAATCTTAAATAGAGACCGACCGAAATTGCTTTTTTTAATTTCGGCCGAAACCGAAATGGCCGAAATTTTTTATTTTTTATGAATAGGGTTCTCACTACGGTTCTTGCTACGGCGAGAGTTGTATATATTCGATTTTAGGGGAGTAGATTTAATTTTTTTACGTAGAGTAGTAGAAATTTTACGAGAGTAGTAGAAATTACTATCAAGGTAGCGGATTTCAAGAGAGGGGAGTAGATTAGGGTTTTTGCGTAGAGTAGTAGAGATTCTACAATAGTAGTAGAAATTTCTGTCATGGTAGTAGATTTGTAGAAAGAGTAGTAGTTTTGCATTTTGTGAAACTCACATAATATTTTGATGAGAAGATTTCTTACAATAGTAGTAGAGGAGTAGAAATTTAAAAATCATCGCGAGAGTAGTAGATCTGCTCCGATAGGAGAAGATTGAAGGGGTGAATGTATGTAACATACGAATTCAAGAAAATAAGTTTCAAAGTTTTTCATTTTTCTTTTTTCAATACAATTGGGTCTTCTTTGTCGCTTCTGATTCTTCGAAACTATGATCAAAACTTAAATTTGTGTTACATACCGCTTTTATCTACTTGGATGTTCCTTATGTATTTGGCCACTCCTAATCCAAAAAAAACCATGAAAATTTCCCAAAAGTGGAATTTTTGGTGCGTACTGTAAAAATTTCATTATTATTTTCGTATTCAGCGTGCCAAAATGCATAAGAATTTGTCTATCAAGTATATTTAACACACAAAATTTTCAGTTTTGTCGATCAGTGTAATTTTTGTTATTTATTTGTTGTGTATTTTTCATATCAAACCGAAATTTTCGGGGGAAATGTCGAAATTCCGGCCGAAAACGATATTTTATTTTTCGGCCGAATCCGAAACACGGCCGAAACAGCTTTTTTTGGCCGAAAAGCCGAAACCGAATTTCGGTCGGACTCTAATCTTAAATACGAAAAAAATAAATTTAAAATTTTGTAAAACTCACTAAGTACCCACGTATTCGCCGATTCAAAATTACTTGACATACAAATTAAGCGGATAAAAAGTATAAAACAAAATTTTAGACCCTGGGTGCTAATGTTCCGATCCTTCCTCAAGAAATTGGAGAATTTAGATATATATTTGGATTGTTTTCGATAAAGACATTCAAAATTGTTTTTAACCCTTTCGAGCCTTAAAAATCTATTATCCGTTAATTATTGCTATTAATGATACTATTAGTGATAAAAAATCAAAATTTGAAAAAAAAGTTATTTGAAAGTAGTTTTTTGGAATGTTGCCATATGGCAACAAATTTGTTTACCGGTCTAAAAATTTTCAATATCAAATTTATTGCATATGTGCATAGATTTATATAAGTTTATGTATTACGTTAAAAAATTAATTTTTTTTTACAACTTCACTTAAAAAATGTTTTTAAGTTGTTAACCTTCTTTTTTTAATGTTAGCCATTCTGGTGGTTTGCCTACACGACGCTGCGGTCGTGAGAAGGAACCAGAGCCACTTACTTACAAATATATTCACACATATATTTTGTCTTATAAATGTTAGCCGCCCTGGTGAGGTATCGAACCCACAACGCAGCGATTGTAAGTAAGATGAAGTAGCGAACTAAGCGCCTTCTCACCAGAGCCACTAAAGCTCATACAATACCTTCACCTAATATTCCTATATACTATAATATATTCCCAGTACAACATTAGGGTCCGCACACATCAACGCGAAGTACCGCAGCCGCAGCGAAACTTACTCAAAAATGTTTCTTGCAAATGCGAAAATATAATTGTTTAAGGTGAGAAATTTCATAAAAACAAATAAAAATGTGAATCATTTATAAATTAAAATTCCCGAAAAAAAATACTACAAAATGAACACCTTTCTTAGAAGTCACTCAAGAAATTGTAAAAGGGGAAATCAAAACTTAAAAAAATGTATTTCTCGGAAAGCAGATTCTTGCTACAATAAAAGATTCAGATTCGGTTTTAGTACGTCAAAATACATAATACGAAAATAAAAATTGAAAAAATCCAATGAATAAAACGCTTTGCAATAAAAATAATCGACAATCGGAAATAATGTTTAGCCGTAACAGGTGAAAACATTGTTAGGTGGCAACGCTAGCCTTTTGGTAGTATTATTTCCTTAAAGGTGGCAATGGTAAATCAAAGCTATATTTTTGTGTGTATATACACATTCACCATACAGCTTTCTGAACTATATCGCCATTAGCTCAATTTATTTTATAGCTGGCTGTGGTCTGTTGGTTAGACCGTCGGCCTATGACTGCGACAGTCTTGGGTTCAAGCCCGCCACCAGTAGTATTTTTTTTTTAATCCATTGCTTGATATTTTTTTTTTAATCTTTCTTTTTTAATTTAACAGTTCAACTTTACACAATTACATCATCCAACAAAATTTCTTTCTATTCTTTACAAAATATATAAAAATAAAATAATAAAAGTTCACATATTTCACAAATGATTTTTTATATGCATATATAAATTATGGAGTTCACCATACGGCTTGGTCTACCTAACCGCCATTTGCTGAAATTATTTTATAGCTGGCTGTAATAAAAATTAACATATTTCACAAATTTCTATAAAAAAAATTACATATGAAAACATAGAAAATATTTTTGCATCTAAATTACACAATAAAGTACACATTAATTTTTTCAAATTAGTGTTTTATTTCCCGTGCATGGCACGGGCAAATTTACTAGTATATTAAAATTAATCAAAGTCAAATTCATTGTAAGTGTGCATTTATTTACATAAATTTTATTCATGACAGTTAAAAATACATTTTTTTTAACATAAACTTTTTTTACATAAACTACATATAATATAATGCATACAACAGTTATATAATATAAAAATGCTGAAAAAAAATAAGAAGGACAAAATTATAGGTATATTTTCATTGAACGTGTACCAACTGTCGCAAAATTCAAATTTAGACACGTACAAAAAAATATACCATTAAATGGAATTGTTGCCAAATGGCAACACGTGCATTTTAAAAAATCGCCACAGCTACGAGAATTAAATTTGTGTATTTTTAAAAATGCAAACATGTAGTATGACTATTTCTTTACATTATTGCATCAACACTTTTTTTAAAATAATTTTTTTTAAACAATTAAATTTAAATTTCTCAAGTGATGTTTTCGGTAAAAAATTTCTCTCGTCAATATGGTGCAATAAAAAACGGAAATGGTTGCTATTCAACAAACCGAAAAAAAAATGTTTATACAGAAATACTTCTAATAAACCAAAGAAAAAAATGGCATTAACTTTTTTTTAAATCCTAGCATTTAAGAATTTTGGTAACTTTTTGAATGCAATGTGACGAGAGATGCTTTAAACTAACAAACCTAATATTTGAAGGTTTCTATTTTAATTCTGACGAATAATAAAAATGGGGTACCTTACTGAGCCGATACATTCAGCTGTTATATGAGAAAGTCCCAGAAATAAGAAAAAGAGTACTTAATAGTACTTGCGGGAAAAAGGTGAGAGGAAAAAAGGGGAGGGCCTTAAAAAGAGTACTGTACTCTTTAAAAGAGTACGTCTGGTAACCCTACTTACTCATCTATTATTTACATTAATATATAGATTGGCTTGCTGCTGACGAGTTTTTGAATCACAGTCAATCTCCTGCAGTCTTTTATATAAATTTTACGCAAAATATAAGCCCTTCAGTTTTCAATACCAGCTCTTCAAATAATATAATCGCCAGTACGCCAGAAAACATAGTTCCTTGTACTTCGAGGCATATTTTTCCTGAGCAAAATGAGCGAGATTTACCATCAGATTTTTGTAAGTTGAATTATGGCTGTCCTATTACTTTATTTTAATGGTCAGTCATATGTGGGACATAAAGCCAAAATTGTTCCAGCTAAAACTGTGGGTCCTACATGTTCTGATAAGTGTTTTTATTAATGCAAACAACATTTTGGCTAAGCAGATAGATGTGAAGTGCACACGAATTTTTGGGATTTAGCGGAACAGGAAAAGAAGGTTTTTTTTGGAACTTTTGTAAAGAGTGCGTTAATAGACGAAACAAAAAAGGAGAAATGGAAAACAACAAAAAGAAATATTCATTCCACTATCATCTGCAAGTTCGAAATAAAATAATTTCGACGTGCAAGTTATTCTTCTTAAATACACTGGGAATAAGCGAGAGTAAAGTTTATCACTATTTTCATAATAATATAGACGAAGAGGCTGGAACACCAAAACCATCCAAATTAATAAATCGTGGTAGAAAACCTACTGATGGGAGAATAATTGAAGAAATAAAAAATCATATTAACAGTTTTCCGCACGTAGAATCGCATTACTGTAGAGCATCATCCCAGAAAAAATATCTGGAAAGTCATCTTAATTTAACGAGAATGCATGCTTTATTCAAAGAACAATTTAATAATACAGTTTCCAGCAGTGTTTACAGACGCGTCTTTAATTACCACTTCAATTTTTCATTTCACCATCCAAAAAAGGATGTGTGTGACAAATGTTCTATGTATGACAACAACAAAGATAATCTAGATCCAAAAATATTGGAGGCATACACGAAGCACAAGGAGGAAAAGAAGTTTATGAAGGCAGAAAGAGATCTTGATCGGCAAAATATTGATGAATCAAATGCCATTATATGCTTCGACATGCAAAATATTTTCAATTCACCAAAAGGCTACTCATCAAACTTTTTTTATAAAAGGAAGCTGTCTACATTTAATTTAACTGCCACTTTAATATTACCGAACACACAAAACTTAACATATTGCGCTTCATGGAACGAAACTATGAATGGTAGAGCTGGAAACGACATTGCAAGCGGGATAATCAAAATATTAACTCGAGTTGTAGCTGATAACCCAAATATAAGGCGAATGATATTGTGGAGCGATTCCTGTGTTCCTCAAAACAGAAACCAAATAATGGCAACCGTATTATTGCGTTTTTTGCACGTAAACACACATCTGCAGTCTATAATACAAAAATTTTCAGAACCAGGTCATTCTTTGGTGCAAGAAGTTGATTGTGTGCACAGTTCAATCGAGAAACATCTGAGGAACATGGAAATTGGAAGTCCAGTATCTTTGATAAAAAAAGTTAAACGAACTTAGTTATGTAAATGTAAAACTTAAAATCATTCAGATGATGAAATCTGATTTTCAATTATATTCCCAGTTGTCAAAACAACTATCTTTCCAGCAGTTTCCATTTTCCAAATGTAAATTCATCAAATATGAACAAAAAAAATTTGATATTTTTTATAAAAGCTCTGGTAAAGATATTGAATATAAAATTGTTAATTAAAATAAAGGTGGACGCTTTAAAAAAGATATCTTAAATTCAAATTTGGTAGTTGCAACAACAAAACCAATAACTGCTGAAAAGTCGAAGGACTTAAAAAGTATGATTCCTTTTCTAAGTAATGTTGATAGAGATTTTTTTACCGCAGTTTTGAAATAATACTTTATTTTTATTTTAAAACTGTGTTAAAAAACTATACCTTTGAAATCTCACACGAAAAAGTGCAAAACTAGAAAATTATTTAAGTTCAAGTTTATTTTAATTGAAATAAAATATGGTTAATTAAAAATTAAAACCCTATATGAAAAAGTACAAAGCTATACATTGTTTAGTTTATGTGTGCATTTATTTACATAAATTTTATTCATGACAGTTAAAAATACATTTTTTTTAACATAAACTTTTTTTACATAAACTACATATAATATAATGCATACAACAGTTATATAATATAAAAATGCTGAAAAAAAATAAGAAGGACAAAATTATAGGTATATTTTCATTGAACGTGTACCAACTGTCGCAAAATTCAAATTTAGACACGTACAAAAAAATATACCATTAAATGGAATTGTTGCCAAATGGCAACACGTGCATTTTAAAAAATCGCCACAGCTACGAGAATTAAATTTGTGTATTTTTAAAAATGCAAACATGTAGTATGACTATTTCTTTACATTATTGCATCAACACTTTTTTTAAAATAATTTTTTTTAAACAATTAAATTTAAATTTCTCAAGTGATGTTTTCGGTAAAAAATTTCTCTCGTCAATATGGTGCAATAAAAAACGGAAATGGTTGCTATTCAACAAACCGAAAAAAAAATGTTTATACAGAAATACTTCTAATAAACCAAAGAAAAAAATGGCATTAACTTTTTTTTAAATCCTAGCATTTAAGAATTTTGGTAACTTTTTGAATGCAATGTGACGAGAGATGCTTTAAACTAACAAACCTAATATTTGAAGGTTTCTATTTTAATTCTGACGAATAATAAAAATGGGGTACCTTACTGAGCCGATACATTCAGCTGTTATATGAGAAAGTCCCAGAAATAAGAAAAAGAGTACTTAATAGTACTTGCGGGAAAAAGGTGAGAGGAAAAAAGGGGAGGGCCTTAAAAAGAGTACTGTACTCTTTAAAAGAGTACGTCTGGTAACCCTACTTACTCATCTATTATTTACATTAATATATAGATTGGCTTGCTGCTGACGAGTTTTTGAATCACAGTCAATCTCCTGCAGTCTTTTATATAAATTTTACGCAAAATATAAGCCCTTCAGTTTTCAATACCAGCTCTTCAAATAATATAATCGCCAGTACGCCAGAAAACATAGTTCCTTGTACTTCGAGGCATATTTTTCCTGAGCAAAATGAGCGAGATTTACCATCAGATTTTTGTAAGTTGAATTATGGCTGTCCTATTACTTTATTTGAATGGTCAGTCATATGTGGGACATAAAGCCAAAATTGTTCCAGCTAAAACTGTGGGTCCTACATGTTCTGATAAGTGTTTTTATTAATGCAAACAACATTTTGGCTAAGCAGATAGATGTGAAGTGCACACGAATTTTTGGGATTTAGCGGAACAGGAAAAGAAGGTTTTTTTTGGAACTTTTGTAAAGAGAGTTGAGTGCGTTAATAGACGAAACAAAAAAGGAGAAATGGAAAACAACAAAAAGAAATATTCATTCCACTATCATCTGCAAGTTCGAAATAAAATAATTTCGACGTGCAAGTTATTCTTCTTAAATACACTGGGAATAAGCGAGAGTAAAGTTTATCACTATTTTCATAATAATATAGACGAAGAGGCTGGAACACCAAAACCATCCAAATTAATAAATCGTGGTAGAAAACCTACTGATGGGAGAATAATTGAAGAAATAAAAAATCATATTAACAGTTTTCCGCACGTAGAATCGCATTACTGTAGAGCATCATCCCAGAAAAAATATCTGGAAAGTCATCTTAATTTAACGAGAATGCATGCTTTATTCAAAGAACAATTTAATAATACAGTTTCCAGCAGTGTTTACAGACGCGTCTTTAATTACCACTTCAATTTTTCATTTCACCATCCAAAAAAGGATGTGTGTGACAAATGTTCTATGTATGACAACAACAAAGATAATCTAGATCCAAAAATATTGGAGGCATACACGAAGCACAAGGAGGAAAAGAAGTTTATGAAGGCAGAAAGAGATCTTGATCGGCAAAATATTGATGAATCAAATGCCATTATATGCTTCGACATGCAAAATATTTTCAATTCACCAAAAGGCTACTCATCAAACTTTTTTTATAAAAGGAAGCTGTCTACATTTAATTTAACTGCCACTTTAATATTACCGAACACACAAAACTTAACATATTGCGCTTCATGGAACGAAACTATGAATGGTAGAGCTGGAAACGACATTGCAAGCGGGATAATCAAAATATTAACTCGAGTTGTAGCTGATAACCCAAATATAAGGCGAATGATATTGTGGAGCGATTCCTGTGTTCCTCAAAACAGAAACCAAATAATGGCAACCGTATTATTGCGTTTTTTGCACGTAAACACACATCTGCAGTCTATAATACAAAAATTTTCAGAACCAGGTCATTCTTTGGTGCAAGAAGTTGATTGTGTGCACAGTTCAATCGAGAAACATCTGAGGAACATGGAAATTGGAAGTCCAGTATCTTTGATAAAAAAAGTTAAACGAACTTAGTTATGTAAATGTAAAACTTAAAATCATTCAGATGATGAAATCTGATTTTCAATTATATGCCCAGTTGTCAAAACAACTATCTTTCCAGCAGCTTCCATTTTCCAAATGTAAATTCATCAAATATGAACAAAAAAAAATTTGATATTTTTTATAAAAGCTCTGGTAAAGATATTGAATATAAAATTGTTAATTAAAATAAAGGTGGACGCTTTAAAAAAGATATCTTAAATTCAAATTTGGTAGTTGCAACAACAAAACCAATAACTGCTGAAAAGTCGAAGGACTTAAAAAGTATGATTCCTTTTCTAAGTAATGTTGATAGAGATTTTTTTACCGCAGTTTTGAAATAATACTTTATTTTTATTTTAAAACTGTGTTAAAAAACTATACCTTTGAAATCTCACACGAAAAAGTGCAAAACTAGAAAATTATTTAAGTTCAAGTTTATTTTAATTGAAATAAAATATGGTTAATTAAAAATTAAAACCCTATATGAAAAAGTACAAAGCTATACATTGTTTAGTTTATGTTGGTTTTTAAAAATGAACAATGGATTTTATTGAAATAAAAAAAAATGGTTCATCACAAAGTTTTGGAGTTTTATTAAGTTTAAAAAAACAACTAAACTAAACTAAAAATAGGTAGGTTGACATCGATAACTTTTTCGGGCGTCCACGCACTTGGGAGCTGGCATAATCCCACCTGGTATGAATCACCCAAAAATGTCCAAGGACGGACTTGGTGGCTACTGTAATCCCACCTGGTATGAATCACCCAAAAAATGTCCAAGCCTACTTTATTTTCTAGTGAAATTTTCCAATCAAATATCACATATGACAAATTTTCATACAAAAATTAGTAAATGCGTTTACTTTTTAAATGTCGTATGTACAATTTCGGTGCAAAAATGTCGTATGTAGCTAATTAAAACACAGAAAAAGTCGTTAGAGCTACATACGACAATTTGGTTCTGAGCAAAAATCTCAATTATGTGCTATAGGAGTGAGGTATTGACTCAAAAATTTAGCAATGTATAGCCAAATATTTGTTCTTTTCTCTCCTCAAGTTTCAAAGAAATTGGTCCGCTGAAAAAAAAGTTCAAAGGGTCCAAACTTCAAATTGAATTTACTCAAAACTATCGGAAGCTACATACGACATTTAAATCCTCAGCCGACGAGTTGTCGTAGCACTACCTCTCTCAGCGCTTAATTTTTCTGAATGCGTTGCTACTCAGCGTTGCCAGATGGACGACGTCGTCGTCATTTGGATGATGTTGGAGTCCCAATGATTATTGGGCGATTTAAGAGTATAAAATGACGATTTGAGAGAATCCAAAAAAATTAAAAAAGAAAGAAATTTCTACTCACATAATGCTAATTATATTACTTGAATTTTGTTTTTAAGGGTGTATTCCGTTGTCAGGCTAATCTTTCAAAAGCTGTAGCGCTGCTCACAGATGTGGTAACAATGTCAGTGATGGCTCTTTTGAAAGATCACAAGATCCCATGTGCACTTAATAGGGTGTCAAGTTTACAAATTTTATAGTTTCTGAGAAAACTGACCTCAAATATTGGGAAATTTGATTTTTTGCAATACTTTTGAAAGCTCCAGCGGCTTTCAGCAGCATTTCTTAATCTTGATGTCGGTCTCACAAAAATTCTATCATCTTTCCCATGTGCACTTAAAAGGGTCCGGTTCCAATCTGTTCAGTGGTTTGGCCGAAAAATGCAATTATGTAGATGCAGGTACAAAATAGATACGTTTTGATGTTAAATTATAATCCTGGTATACAGTCCTTAAATCTAACTTAATATTAATAATTTGCAATCATATTTTCGCCTCTTCATGGATTTTTTTAACATTTAAAAAGACACACATATAAATGGGTCCAGTCTTGAGATAACCTGTTTTTTGTGGATTGGAAATTTTTAGAAACTCGGGCCGAATATAGTTCATTATCTAGTTTTGTGTTAATTTAATATATAAGTAGGGGTATTCACGAATCGGGGTACTTGGTAGTGTACTTGAGTAAAATTGTACTTTCCTCTAATCATCAGTGGCAAAATGTACAGCACTACACGATACCACACAATTTTTAGAACTGGGTTAAGGTAGTGTAAAAATGTGGAAAACCTTGAAAGTGTACTTGCATTGTTAAATGTGAAAAAAATTTATCTCTTTTTTTTTATATTAAAAAAAACAAACTATTCTTTGTAGTATTTTATTTGACCCTCTGTTTTGATTTATTTATGGACAATGGACTTGATATGGATATACTGGGACATAGCGGGTCTTGTCCCTAAGGTAACGGATAGAAAAAAATCTGGAAACGACCAATATTTCGAAGAGACGATTCCAATGTAATTGTATATTTTCATTATTTATTTTTTAACTGATTAAAATTTGACCACTTGACGTAGCACACAACAGTTGTTCAAAATTAGCATAGAAAAAGGTTGCTACCTAAAGTTGGTAGCGCTACCAGAAAATTAGAAAGTAGCGCTATCAAATTAGAGCCATTCAGTAAATAATCACACAACTGTTGTCTTCGCTGAATGCTCCCAATGATTTTTGACAAGATTCATGTCGAAACAAAGCATAATAATCAAAGTAAAAGTGACGTTTCATACATTTTTGAGTACAGGGTCTGTCCTGTCAAAAAATTTAAACAAAACAGTTTAACCCTTATCCGATCAAACAAACGCGCGAAGAGCTATCCGGGACAATCCCGCAGTTCGATATCCAACGTTGACGCTTTGCTTCACTACGAGGCGGTTGGAACATTTGCACACTTCCGCCCTTACCGCACACTGCACATCGCTTTATATTTAAATTTATCTTAATTTTATTTCCCGAATTCGAATTGCCACACAAATTTCTTATTTTTAATTTGAAAATTTACGTGTATTTTGGGTTAAGATTTTTTAAGTTTGACATTATATGCATTGAGAGAAATACTTTGATTAATATGCATTGTTTCGAAACCGCCTGCGGCACAAAAAACGCCTCTGTGTGCCCAGGCCTGAAAAGAGAAAAAATAAAATTCACCATGAAAAGTGGTGAATACGAATTCACGTGCGTTCTCTAAACATTCCCCGATAACAGCGTGAACACTAAATAAAACTCGTAAAACAATAATTTTAATGTATTTTTTCGCAAATATTCAGGGTTTTTTAGTTTTCTTTGAAATGGAAATATAAAATGTATGTCTTGTCCTAATCCTACATTCGGCCCTCCTAACGCGTCATTCGACCCGAATGCTGGGTTCCATTTTTTCATGTTTTCGGCCACAGTATTCGTATTTCGTGGACCTTCTGAATCGCTCACTTTCTCAACAGAGTATCGCTCGTGGTTTAGTTTCTTTATTACCTTATAAGGTCCGAGGTATTTTGGTTTTAGCTTCAGACCTACACCGAATTGTGTGCGCTTAATGGCGACGAGTTCACCTGGTGAGTATACAGTTGCTTCTACCCTTTTGCTGTTGTACGTTTTACGGTTCTCTTCTTGGATTTTGGCTATGTTGTCTCTTGCTTTATCACGTACTAGATCTCGTTCCTCTTGCAGTTCTTCTATGACAGCTTCGTCTAAGAATTTGCGAATTTCCACGTGTTCTTTGACTCGCATTTCCACGCCGGTGAGAATCTTGAATGGTGTAAATTTAGTACTACGTGGTGGTGTATTAATGATTGTTCTCTGCACTCGTTCAATGTTTTTATACCAGTGTTGAGGACCACCCACACATAACTTCGCAAGCATTGGAACTACTATTTTGTGAATCCGCTCCACTTGTCCGTTGCCTCTTGGTACTCCTGTTGCGATCAGTAAATGTTGAATTTTCTCGTCCTCGCAGTATTTCTCGAATGCATTAGATGTAAACGCTATACCTCTGTCTGAAATTATCCTCTCTGGATTTCCAAATACTGCTGCTTGCTTTCGTAATCGGTCCATTACTTCTTCGGTTCCTGTGCTCCTCGTAGGATAAAGCCAAACGAATTTCGAGAAAGCATCAACTACTACAAGTATATGATTATACCACTTATAGGTGTTCTCCATTGGTCCGACATGGTCTATGTGATATGTGCTAATCGGCTTTGTAAATCGGATTCAAAAATCCTTCTTTCCTTCCTGACTTAGCCTCAATTACAATACACTCCATACAACTTTTGACGATACTGGGAATTTTTGTGTTAAGATTCGGGATGTAAAATGTCTTCTCAATTAAATCTTGGGTCTTCTTTGATGAAAAGTGCCCTTGGTTGTGTGCGATCTTGATGATTTCTTTTTCCATTTCAGATGGTACTACGATTAGCTCCTTAATGGGATCTTTATATATGGGATCTTTATATATCGTACTTCACAAAGTAATCGTTGTAACTCTCGTTCTCCAATACCTTCTTGACTGCTCTTATCCACTCGTCTATCATTTGTGCCTCTTTGATGCGATGTTGAAGAGTATCCTCCATCATTAAACAATGTACTCGGCTCAGAGCATCAACATGTTATGGAACATGTAATGGAACATTTTCCTTTTTCATCGTCAATGCGAATGCTTGACAGTCGGTAACGATTTTGATCTTTATACCCAAAACGTAAATCCTCCACTTTTTTAAAGCCTCTACGATAGCTAGTACTTCAGCTCGCACGACGAATATTTTTCTTCTGTTGATGTCGTCTTTCTACTCATATACTGGACTGGATCAGGATATTTCTGCAGTAGAACTGCACCATACCCAAACTTACTCGCATCAGTGTGAATCTCAGTTAATGCTGTGCGATTATACAATTTTAGAGTAGGCGAGTTGACTAATGCTGCTTTCAGCTGTTCAAATGCTACTACCTGTTTGTCTCCGATTCTGAATCTTACGTCCTCTCTAAGTAGATCCGAAAGTGGTTTCGCTGTGGATGCATATCCCGGAACAAAGCGTCGAAAATAGGATGTCAGCCTCAGAAAACGCTGTAGTGATTTCTTGTCTGTCGGCAATGGAAACATGTTAACCGCTCTCGTCTTTTCAGCAGATGGTTGTGATGTCGTCTTCGGGTGAAAACATCTAGGTTTGGGTTTTTAATCTCAGGCTGAGGTATAGCTCAAGTCGATCCAGAATTTCACCGAAGAACCAAATAACTTCGGCAGGAAAAGAGTGAAATATTTGGGTGTAAAATATAGTATTTCTCTTTATTTATTATTTCTTTTCCTTACACACTATAACTAGCTTTAAATAGATATGATATCATACGAATCTCCTTCGGGGGGTAATAATATGGCCTTCTTCTTCCTTCAATGTATTCGGACTTCGTGTCGGTACTTCGGTCGTACTTCGGTTGTACTTTAGGTTGTACTTCGGTAATGTTTCGGGTGGCCTCTCGGGTTAGCCTTCGGTTGCCAATTTTTACTTTCAGGAGGCGAACGCACATGCGTTGCTGGTTTTCGTACGACACGGCGTAGGTGGTCGGTCGAACGCCAAAGCGTTGAGTAATTTGATAAATCAAACGCCCGAAGCGTTGCGAATCTACCGCCGAAGCGGTGATGGTCGGTCGAACGCCGAAGCGTTGATTGAGTTTTAAATCGAACGCCCGAAGCGTTGCGAATCTACCGCCGAAGCGGTGATGGTCGGTCGAACGCCGAAGCGTTGTTTGGGTTTTAATCAAACGCCCGAAGCGTTGCGAATCTACCGCCGAAGCGGTGATGGTCGGTCGAACGCCGAAGCGTTGATTGAGTTTTAAATCGAACGCCCGAAGCGTTGCGAGTCTACCGCCGAAGCGGTGATGGTCGGTCGAACGCCGAAGCGTTGATCGGATTTTAATCGAACGCCCGAAGCGTTGCGAGTCTACCGTCGGAACGGTGATGGTTGGTCAAACGCCGAAGCGTTGAACAATTCTAAAATACTTAAGAATAATCTAACTACATGTATTCAGAGGTCGGCCCTGGAGCAACCTCTGTTCCAAAATATGCTTTGGTCTGAGGAGGATTTCACTTCCACCAGACACACTTTTGCTCTGCCCAGCACTGAGCACTTAAGGGGCTGCCAGTATAAAGCTTATGGGAATTATACTGCGTAACTGCCAATTGTGCAAGTACGTTAAATGAAAAACCCCAATTTCAATGCTGGTGGCAAGGTAGCCGAATGCAAATGCATGTAAATGCATGTATGTATATGACTATGTCCTAAAAATAGAATATAGGGTAATGGCGGTGTATATGGCAATTCATAGGGTAATGCGTGTATATACGTAATGGACTATATTAATAGACTATACTAATGAAAAATAAATATAATTATCAGGGTAAATAAAGTTATATTTTCTGTAATGTTTGCTACGTTACAGTTCCCTCCCTCCTTCGGAAAGAAATTTGTACCCAATTTCTGCTTTTACAGTTACAAAATAAATGTTTAATGTGGGCGTTGAGTTTTTGCACTACCTTTCGGTAACCTTTACCAAGCCGTCGGAGGCTTGGTTGGCTCTGCCCCTAACTTAGCTTATATATATATATGTTTTCCGTTTTCCTCATATATTTTTTTTTTGATTTTAATTTTTTTTTTTTTTTTTTGGATTTTCCTTGTTTTTATACATATATTATTATTTCTTTTATTTGGGGTTTTTTTTTTTTGTATAATTTTTCCCTCTTTTCATCAAAAAAATTTTTTTTTTTGTATTCAGTTTTTTTGCCTTCTTTTTTTTTTAAATTTAGTTTGTATAAAAAAAAATATATATATTCGTTATCTTCTTTTTTATTCATTATAATCAGGCCTCTGTTCTACAGGTTTATTTTTTAATAATAATCATAATAATACAATAATAATAAATGGTTGCAAATAAATTCTTGGCTGTTCTACAGTTTAAAAAAAAAGTGTCGCCAGCTTCATCTTCCGCTTACGGTACCATTTCGGTGTCGTACACGAATTCACCACAGCGCAGTCGAGCAGTAGTTTCGCTGATCGTAGCAATGTGAATTGTTGGCCGGCCTTGCCGAACAAAATCCCACTTGTGCGGTCCCGAACCCGTCGGCTTGCGTACCACGAGGCCTTTTAGCATCCGCATGCATCGCGATTTTAACCCCTGCCGACCACGTCTCCCAGCTCTCTTTACGTTGCTAGCTGTTGCTGGGCATGAAACGAGCACAGCGCTGCGCCGAACGCTGCCAGCCGAAGGAGCTTCGGTGCTTATGCTCGAACGAGCTAGTGCCAGCGCCTGGACACTGGTGCTCGGTGGTGCTGAAGGTGATGGCTGCGGTCTGCTGGACGAATATGGTACGGAGGTGTCGGCTGCGGTAACGATGGTAGGAATTGGCCGGGCTAGTGGCAATAATGGTGGTGGTGTTGTGGACAAGGGTCTAGGTGTGCTGCCTGGTGGTCGTTCCGTGTCTGATCTCCACTGCACGCGGCGTTTTGTTCGGCTCGTGCTGACGGCTGTGCAAAGTGGTGCCAATTGTACGTCGCTAGTTATGACAATATTTGACGGACTGCGCACTCTGGCTTCTGCTGGTGGCCGATATTGGTCGCTTCGAATGGCTTGGGCGCTTTTTTTATACCCGCTTTAGGCGGTAGTGGGTGTGTATGTTTTCGATACATATTACCGGCGGACTGTGACTCATAAAATATTTGAAGCTTTCTTAAGTTTGGTTTTTCTCTGAACGAAATGAGAACTCTTCAAACAAAAAAAAACCAATCCTGCATCCAATGGAAACATAGATTTTTTTTTTTGTTCCTATTTTGATGGTTCGCCTTTGTTGCGGCTAGCGTGCATTTTGCTTTGCTAAACGTTCGCTGCGCTGTCGCAGAATGGTTTCAAATCTTGCACGTGCGCTCGTTTGTTTTCAGTTTTGTTGTTTATTTTTCGTGTAATTTCCACGATGGTGGGTGCTATGAATTTAGTAACTTCATATGGGCCAGAGAATTTTGGTGCAAGTTTCTGATTGAAATTATCAATTGCAGATGATAGCGGGTGTTCTCGTTTTAATACACAATCACCGACGAGTGGTTTCCATGCTCGACGTCTTAGATTATAGTGTTTGCGCTGGCGCTGTGTTGCACGTTCCGCATTCTTCTTCACCTCTGCCCATATGTCGTGCAAATTGCGTTGAATTTCATTGACTTCTTTCGGTGTTTCGCCTTGATCTCGCAAGCGGTGAGGGGTGGTAGGAATTTTCCCAAACAATAATTCGGCTGCTGATACCCCAGTTGATTCGTGGGTGGCTGAGTTGATGGCGAATGCGATTTCGGGGATTTGTGCATCCCAAGTTTTATGATTGTTCTCGCATCGTTGCGCAATCATGGTTTTTACCACCCGGTTGGTGCGTTCGGTGGGATTTTCTTGTGGAGTGTAAGGGGCTGTAAACTTATGTGTGATTCCGTGTTGTTTTAAAAATGTGTCTACCTCGCGACTCGCGAATTGTCTGCCATTATCGGACAGAAATATGTTTGGACAACCAAAACGATATATTATTCGCTCCCTTAAGGCAGCAACGACACAAGAAGCAGTTGCCTTACGTACCGGCACTAATTCCACCCACTTGCTAAATTTGTCCACCAACACGAGTAAAGCAGTATTCCCATGTGACGACCGTGGAAGCGGCCCCACAAAATCTGCGCAGACCAACTCCCAGGGTTGGCTGCATTGCATTGTGGCCATAAATCCGGCTGGTTTTCGCTGCTGTACTTTATATCGTGCACATGTTATACACTTTCGAACATATCCGCACACATCTCGATACATTCCAGGCCAGTAATATTGCTCCTGCGCCCTTCTTAATGTTTTGGCCACGCCCATGTGTCCTGCTGATGGTGCATCATGCACCTCTCGAAGTACTTCTTCACGCTTTGCAATAGGTATGCATAGTTTCCATTGTGGGCTACTCGATAATTTGGTTTTTCGTGCAATGTGTCGAAACAACCGATCACTCACAATTTGATAGTCGGGAAATTTTTCCGGCTGCTGAAGTACCGATGTTCGCTTGATATTGTACCAGTCCGCTCTTTTTGTGGTGCACATGCATAGTGCATTGTGTTCAGTGTTAGGCAAAGGAGCACGAGAGAGTGCATCGGCTACTACATTAAGGCTGCCTTTCCGATATTCTACTTCAAAATCATATGGCTGTAACTCAAGAGCCCATCGTGCCAGCCTGCCCGAAGGATTTTTCAACGTGTGCAACCATTTCAATGAGTGATGATCGGTGACTACAGTAAATCTGTACCCTTCTAGGTATGGCCGCATTTTCCTAATTCCCCACAAAATTGCAAGACACTCTTGTTCTGTTGCCGAATATTTTTTTTCTAAAGCTGTGAGTGTTCGGCTGGCATACGCGATGACCTGCTCTTGGTCATCATGACGTTGAAATAAAACTGCACCTAACCCTTCTCCACTGGCATCGGTTTGGAGAATGAACGGTCGGCCAAAGTCGGGGCAGCATAGTACTGGTGCTTTAGTTAGGTGGTCCTTGATGCTATTAAAGGCATGTTCCTGTTCCTCCGTCCACTCCCATTTGCACCCCTTTTTTAATAAACGGTTCAGAGGTGCAACAAGGGTAGAAAAATTGGCAACAAAGCGACGATACCACGACGCAACTCCGAGGACTCGTCGAAGTTCTTTCAAATTAGTTGGCGTGGGAATTTCACGGAGCGCTTCCACTTTTGCAGGATCGGTATGGATGCCCTCAGAGCTTATTATATGGCCGAGATACCTGACGCTGGTCCGAACAAAATCTGATTTTTCGAAGTTTATCTGCATATTTGCGTTTTTTAAACGGTTCAAAACTTCATTCAGATTTGACATATGCTCTTCAAATGTTTTTCCCAATATTATTATGTCGTCTAAGTATGCGAATACTCGAGGGTGGAGTTCGGGTCCGATTATGTTATCCAACGCTCGTTGAAAAGTTGCGGGTGCCGAATGCAATCCGAATGACATTACCTTCCACTGGAATAATCCTCGGCCTGGTACCGTAAATGCGGTGCATGGTTTAGAGGATTTGTGCATGGGGATTTGCCAATATCCATTCTTCAAATCAATTGACGATATGTATTTGGCCTCACGTAACTGGTCTAAAATTGCATTAATTTGTGGTAGTGGATAAGCATCGGGTTCAGTGGCGGCATTTAATTGTCGATAATCAATACACATTCTCCAAGTGCCCTGCTTTTTGCGCACCAGAACGATCGGGGAGCTATATGAGCTTCGGGAGGGCTCTATTCGGTCAGAGGCAAGTAATTCGTCTATTTCCGTGTTGATTATTTTCTGCATGGCAGGATTACGCGGATAATATCGCTGTTTAATGGGTTCGGTGTGTCTCAATCGTATTGTGTGTTCGACCGCGTGGCATTGTCCTGTGACGTTCGCAAATTTATTTTTGTTTTCGGTTAGAAACTTCTCCAGGTATTCGTTTTGCTCAGTCGAAAGAAATTCTCGGCTTATCAGAGCATGTAGGCGGTAAAGGGTGTTATAGGGCTGTGTGATAATTTCTGAAGGCCAGATGTTTCCGTCCAAGCTTATTGTTAGACCACGATTTCGCAAAAAATCCATACCGACTATCATCGGTTCAGCTAATGAGGCTAGCGTAGCCGCGAATACATGTGTAGTGCGTCCCAAATATGTAACTGGTATATTGTATACACTCGCGTTTGTAATACATGATTGGTCGGCCAGCTGAATGTGTCGTTTATGCGGTTGTGGTCGAATTCCGCATTGCTCAGCATACTTTCGTGCTTCCTCACCTATATATGTTAATGTGGCCCCTGTGTCTACCAGTGCCCGAATTTTGTATTCGTTTATATATACATCTATATAGTAACGACTATCATCTCTTGCTTCTGCTGGGGGTGCAATCTCGCAGCGACATTTTTTTGACATGCGTCCGAGTTGTCCGCATCGAGAACAAAATAATTTTGGAATCCCTTTACAGCTCCATCTTTGGTGACCGAAACCCTTGCAGCGCCAGCAATGTGTGTTTCGGTTATACGGCGGCGGCCCTGTCTCGGCTATACAATGGTTCGCAGACCGAGTATTTCGAGCTTCGTCTCTTTTCAGCAACTCAAAGTTCTCGCTCATTTCCATCATTTCGTCGATGGTCTGGAAGTCAGTTCGCCGGATATAGTGTCTATACTCCACTCGTAAGCCGTCGTATATCATATCGGTGTGATCTAATGCTTTGAGTTTTGGATGCTGTCGTATCAATGTTAATACTGCCATCTCATAGTCCTTTGCGAAATCGATTAAATTTTCGCCGCCGTCATAGTGCATGTTCCACCGGCTCACAGTTTTCATTACCTCGATCTCAGCTTGGTTTTGTTGCATTGTGTTCGTGGTTCTCTCGGGTACAGGGCCCACGACAATCTCTTTCTCTTCAGCTCGTATCTCCTGCTCTATGTCCTTCAGCAGGTTTTCAGTTGATTTTCTATTTCTTTTTAATTTCACGAAGCTGCTTAAGTCGCGGCGCAGGTCCTCGACAGTGCGACCGCTTACACCTAAGTCGTGTTTTTGGCATTCGTTTATAAGCTGCTCCTTTCGTAGCAAATATATCTACCCGAGTGATTCATTCGTTGATTTTGTGCTAGTGTGTGCTTTCCCTGTTCCAGAATCGTTGGTGGTGTCTTTCGCATTTCCACTATTCGATTTGGAATCGAGTCCCTGCTCGGGCGCCATTGTGATGTCGTCTTCGGGTGAAAACATCTAGGTTTGGGTTTTTAATCTCAGGCTGAGGTATAGCTCAAGTCGATCCAGAATTTCTCTTTATTTATTATTTCTTTTCCTTACACACTATAACTAGCTTTAAATAGATATGATATCATACGAATCTCCTTCGGGGGGTAATAATATGGCCTTCTTCTTCCTTCAATGTATTCGGACTTCGTGTCGGTACTTCGGTCGTACTTCGGTTGTACTTTAGGTTGTACTTCGGTAATGTTTCGGGTGGCCTCTCGGGTTAGCCTTCGGTTGCCAATTTTTACTTTCAGGAGGCGAACGCACATGCGTTGCTGGTTTTCGTACGACACGGCGTAGGTGGTCGGTCGAACGCCAAAGCGTTGAGTAATTTGATAAATCAAACGCCCGAAACGTTGCGAGTCTACCGCTGAAGCGGTAATGGTTGGTCGAACGCCGAAACGTTGACTGGGTTTTAATCAAACGCCCGAAGCGTTGCGAATCTACCGCCGAAGCGGTAATGGTTGGTCGAACGCCGAAACGTTGACTGGGTTTTAATCAAACGCCCGAAGCGTTGCGAATCTACCGCCGAAGCGGTGATGGTCGGTCGAACGCCGAAGCGTTGATTGAGTTTTAAATCGAACGCCCGAAGCGTTGCGAATCTACCGCCGAAGCGGTGATGGTCGGTCGAACGCCGAAGCGTTGTTTGGGTTTTAATCAAACGCCCGAAGCGTTGCGAATCTACCGCCGAAGCGGTGATGGTCGGTCGAACGCCGAAGCGTTGATTGAGTTTTAAATCGAACGCCCGAAGCGTTGCGAATCTACCGCCGAAGCGGTGATGGTCGGTCGAACGCCGAAGCGTTGTTTTGAGTTTTAAATCGAACGCCCGAAGCGTTGCGAGTCTACAGCCGAAGCGGTGATGGTCGGTCGAACGCCGAAGCGTTGATCGGATTTTAATCGAACGCCCGAAGCGTTTGCGAGTCTACCGTCGGAACGGTGATGGTTGGTCAAACGCCGAAGCGTTGAACAATTCTAAAATACTTAAGAATAATCTAACTACATGTATTCAGAGGTCGGCCCTGGAGCAACCTCTGTTCCAAAATATGCTTTGGTCTGAGGAGGATTTCACTTCCACCAGACACACTTTTGCTCTGCCCAGCACTGAGCACTTAAGGGGCTGCCAGTATAAAGCTTATGGGAATTATACTGCGTAACTGCCAATTGTGCAAGTACGTTAAATGAAAAACCCCAATTTCAATGCTGGTGGCAAGGTAGCCGAATGCAAATGCATGTAAATGCATGTATGTATATGACTATGTCCTAAAAATAGAATATAGGGTAATGGCGGTGTATATGGCAATTCATAGGGTAATGCGTGTATATACGTAATGGACTATATTAATAGACTATACTAATGAAAAATAAATATAATTATCAGGGTAAATAAAGTTATATTTTCTGTAATGTTTGCTACGTTACATGGTTTATTGTCGAATTTTCAATAATATAACATGTTACTTTTTTTTGTAAAATTTGGCATTTCTCCCATTTTATTTGAAGTCCATACTCTCTTCCTATGTCCAAAACTTTTCTCAATTTTACAATCCCTTCTTCTTCATCTTTCGCCGGTATAATAATATCGTCCATGTATATCACAATTGATTCATCTTCAATCATACCTCTGAATATTGCCATAATGTATCGGCAAAATGCTGCTGGTGATGTGCAAATTCCGAACGGAACGTAGTTAAACTCGTACAGTCCGTTATGCGTTACAAACGCTGTGTACTTACGCGAATCTGCTTCTAATGGGACATGAAAGAATCCGTTACGCGAATCCAAAGTGATAAAAAGTTTTGCACCTCGAAGTCGTTGTAATACGTCCTCCATATGAATCATCGGAAATTGATCGCGTTCTATTTTCTCGTTAAGTCTGCGATAATCACAGCAAAGGCGTTTGGTACATTCTTTCTTACCTACGAGCACTACCGGTGCTGCGTATGCTGAAAAACTCTGCCGAATAATGCCTTCGTCCAACCACTCCTTCACTTGCTCCTGTACGATGCACTGCTCAGTGTACGGCAAACGTCTCGGATGACTATAAATTGGATGTTTATCTTTTACTACGATATTCATCTCAATCGGCAATGGTCTTGATTTTATTGGTTTGTAATCTTCTATCAATTCCTCGATTATGGCTCTGTTCTTCATGTCTACATGTGAAATGTCGCATTCTGGTTGGTAACTCACGTTGTCAACAATACTCGAAACACAAATTCTCTGGAACTCTCCGACCAACTCTGAAATTTGTGATTGACTTACAGGGTGTTCACTGTTGTCCACCCCAATCTCTTCTTTGTCTCGTGCTCTTTCGACATTCTGCTTTTTTCCCACAAACGTAGCACCTTCCGAATTTATTCTCAAATCGACGAATTGTAAAATATCATTACCAATGACTGCAGAATAGATAAGGTCTCTTTCTCTCATTACGTGGAAAGTGATATTCAACGCTACTCCGTCTATGTCAATGTTAATATCGAAGCTTCCCATCGTTGTTATTTCTTTTTGACCCACTCTTAGAAAACTGGTCTTTACTGGTATCAACTTGATGTCCCTAGCATCATGAGAGTATCGTATCGAATTACACATACGTCGCTGCCTGTATCGATCAATGCAGAAAACTTAAAACCTGATATTTCGATATCTTTGAAGATTCTGTTGTTTTGTTGAACAAATAATCTCGGATATTTCTCCGTTTTCGGTTTCCTAGTTAGCATATTGATATTTGTCTCGTCAGATTTGATGTTGGCTGTATTCGAACCTTGCTTACACTCGAATGAACGATGACCTGGCTTATTGCATTTAAAACAGGTGTAAGTCTTAGCTTTGCACTCCTTTGCAAAATGTCCTTTACCTCCACACTTAAAACATATTTTGTCTGACTCTTGTTTCTCTGTATTTTGCGCTACACTTGGTTGTGTTGTTTGTAGCTGGCTTCTCGAGTTTGATGACTGTTGAGTTGTGCCCCTAATTTTCTCGTAGACCTTGATTTGTACTTTGAGCTCTTTAACTGTTCGCGCCTGATATAACATAGATTTGTTTTGTTTCGAATCCGGAATACCATCTATGAAATATTCTATTAAACTTGCTTCATCTAACTTTATTGGCTGGCCTATCTCCATCAAACTGCATAAATATTCTCGAAAATCCTCTTGTGGCCTCTTGCGCCGATTTCTCAAAATTCTATGTACCTCAATGGATGACAATTCATCCGAAAATTCGGCTGTCAATGCAGCTTTTAACGATGTCCAATCAGAAATAGCTGGTTTACTCCTTATATAAATTTTGGCTGCACCCTTAAGTAACTGCTTCGCATATATAAACTTTTGAAGTTCGTTCCAGTGTACTGTAAGAGCATTGTCCCCGAAGCTTTCAATCCACCTCATAATATCTGGATAACCGGTACCCGTAAAATTTGCAAGTGAATCCTCGATATCCCGTAAAGTAAATAATGATCGTTCTACTCGACCCTCTGCGCCATTATTCGAACTTAATTCTTCGTATGTGGATTCATTATCGTCGTCTCTGGACAAACCGAAATGTTGAATAAGTCTATTCTGTAAAACTGTCTTCAGTCCTGTCGACGATAACCCCAATGTCTCCAACTGTCCCTTCAGACTGTCCACCGTCATAGCTAATATCGATGTCAAGTCCATATTGTAGTTGTCTCAAACCATTTACAAAAATATGAATGTATATAAAATAATAAATTCGCTTCTTCAATATTTAATATGAATATGAAATAATATATAATTAGATTAATGTCCAATTTTTATTTTTCCTACAAAAGTACCAATATTTATTTCCTGTTTAAATCAGAATTGCTTTAATCAAATAACTCAAATAATTTTACCTCTTTTGTTTTGATTTCTTTCTTTTACAAAAATCTAATTGGATAATCTCAATCCAATTTATTCTCTCTCTTTTGAAATTTTATTCAATTACTCTTTTCTCTATACTCTACTTTTAAAATGATTCCCAAATCAATTTACTTCTCTGTATTATTTCGAACGACACAACGTTCATACCTCAACTTTGTTTTTCTCTACAAAATTTTACTCTCTTCTATATACATAAAAGAGACGTGTATGTTTGTCACCAGTAGACGCGAAAACTACAGCACCGATTCTCACCAAAATTTATATATGTGTTCTAGGGGTCGTGAGTCGTGACATAGGATAGGTTTTGACACCCCCACTTTTACCGCCCACAAGTTAGAAAATTCGTATTTCTCTCACATTTGTGAGAGAAATACAATCAACTTGGTTGCCACCTAGGACTTAATTTTTCCCCACCCAAGCAGTGTTACCATATCTGCGGGGTTTTTACCTTTCGGTTTCTTTCAAAGTATGAAATCGATTTGCTAAAGTATTTCAAGTCGATGTACCGATCACAAATTTCAACAACTTCGTGTATATCCAACATTAAATGCAGCAGGGAGTAATAATTGAGGTTATTTCCATTTGATTGCATGTAACTTTTCAACAATGGAAAAAACCTAAGGCAATGCCAAAATAACGCGGCTTCTCATTGAGTATTACATATTCGCAATTCCATAATTTGCCCCAATCTCCCAGTGAACATTTTACGCCCACTTTCACAGTACTTCATTTCACTTAAATGCATTTGCCATTTACATTCCAAATAACTACGGAAAAATGTCTATTGTGAATGGAAATTAAATTATACCCAACTTAAAGCTCCCTACACACTGCCGCGAAATTTCCCCAAATATTGCTCAAAAATTGCAAGGCGATATTTGGCTCGGACAAATTTTTTCGTGCTGAAAAATTTCACAAAAACAAAAACAAATGCATATCATTTTAGAGCGCACTATCGTATTTTCAAGAAAAAGTACCACGACACCAACGAAATTTTGCATTCATGTGTGGCGACTTTATTACAACTTAAAATACCCAAAATTCCGCCGCCGCGGTACTTTCTCAAAAATTCTTCCAGCAAAAATATTAAAATAAAAAAATTTATTTGCTGTGAAAAATTTCAAAGCTACAACTATAAATGTGTATCATTTATAAATTTTCTTTAAAAAAACGCAGTATCGCATATTCAAGCAACATTTTTGTTCAAGTTCCGTACCGTATGGGGACCTTAATGCAGGCAAACCGCCATTAATATTACGAGAAGACATCGATTGCGAATGAAAATTAAATTAAACTTGACTTAAATGCACACACTGCAATTGACCTTTTCGGCAAATAAGCACTGCAAAATTGTCCCAACAAGTTATAGAAATCACTTGCTTCCCACAAGAAAAATTTATAAAAACACAACAGAATGTCTCTCAATGTGGCAACACTCCTCACAGACGGGGCGCTCAACCAGTGCAGCCAACTTTAGGCAAATTTCCCTTCCTAAGGGAATTTTTTGTTTAATTTTGTCTAAAAGGGATAAAGGTACTTATTTTTACTTAATTTGAAGGTGCACTTAGACCGTAGGAGCGAACACAACTTTTGTCGCGAACTCCAATCGTAAACGAAATTCCTTTCGTGCAACCGTTTACACTGACTGAATATTCCCTCCCGCACCAGCATCGGAATCTACAGATTTGTTCGTTTTCAAGTGTTTACACTGCCGGGCCATTTTGTGCTAGCATTCGGCTACGTACCAAAGCTCAAAGATCGTAGTCCAGTCGTTTGCACCGGCTGAATTAACGGCATTTGTTTCAAATACTTATACCACATGTCATTTAATTTAATTTCAATAATCTTCCAAACATACTTCACTGCGCTACATACATACATACAATACGTATCATTCATTCATTCATCAAAACCTATTTCAATACCAATCGCTACATCAATATTCCTCTCTATAAAATTGTACAAAATTAACTCCACAGTATAAACACCAATTAAACATATATATTTAAAAATTACTTTCATCCATTCATCCATTACATTGCAGACAATGCAACAACAAAAAATTATTTAGGCCCAGCTAGTTTACTTATAAAAAAGTTCATCTCTCATTGAGACATTTTCAGTTTAACTCTACTCTTCCAATTACATTAATTAATAGATCAAAATAATCTCTTCATCAACAGTAAATAAATGGAATACTCTCACCAAATAAATACAAATATTAGCTGCAACTTCTCCTTCGTTGTCGCTCTATTTAGCCATCCACCCAAGGATGTCCGAGTCACGTACGCCACTTCGTCATGCGCATACGCTTCTCCTGCTTTGCTATTCACCTCTGTTGCGTATTCATCTATCAACGCATTTCCCCTCAGTTCGCTGTAGCTGCGCTTTCATCCGATTGTTGTTCGGAATTCTCCTCTTCAGCTGTGATGTGTTCTTCCGCCACTTTGTCGTTTGAAATCTACTCGGTTGTCAACTGCTTCATTTGTAAATATTATTTTCCGGAGGAAAATTTAGTGAATTTCCTTTTTCCCGGTCGAGTCCCCAATTGTAGGTTTAATCAACTGTCTTATTTTATAATTGTGGTTTTTTGCTCTTATTTCTAACAATTTAACTGAACTTAAATATATTTATAATATACTGCGCTTTTCGGTTGCGACTTATGGTTCGTACGTTCTTGGCTCAACTGTCGTGTTTTTCTGTTCGTCAGGATTAAGTGTTGCCCTATTTGTCGTAGGTCAGTGTTGTTAAATGTCTTTAGTATTTCCGTCCGCTACGGGTATTTCTGTCTAGTCTGTCTTGTCCTAATCCTACATCTAAATGATGATAAGTTCAATATAAAAAATACTCGCGTTCATTTTCACGTGAGGTGTACAGCTAGCTTTAGTAGCGAGCATCAGGACCAACAACTCTTCCTACAAAATATGTCTGAAGGAGATTTGTTAAATTTAACTTCTTTCTTAAATGCATTATCTCAGTTTATTTTTGCTATTAACAAATGAATGTTTTTTCTGAAATAAATTGTTTCATGTTCTAAATGATTTTATCTCAAATTTGTTGTTTCAATTAGTAGAATTTAAAAAATTTTGAATTTTCTATTATTTTACTGCAAAAACAGTCAATTTTAAGACTGGATTAATCGATTTTCAATTTTTACCACCAAACACTAGCAGGCAGTATAAAAAGCCAGTTACATAAGCATCTGTTGTGTGAAAAACAATGGAGGCAGTTTTAATGGTCGGGACCTGTCATTGTTGTTCCGTAAATATCTGTTGATATTACGTAAGCAGCTTACTGTTTAACAACATAAAGATTCTCAAACAAATTGTTGTTAAAAACGCCAAAAAAATTAAAATAGAATGTTAAAAAAATATTGAGAACTTTTAAAAAAGCTAGCGACCCGATCTTTTTTGCACTTTTTCTGGAGAATAAATTTCAATTGTAAATAGAAAATAGCTGTTCGTTTGAACGTGCCGGAACGTAGCATTATAACCAGTGATGGCATTTAACGCGACAACAAATTCATTTGACGTTTTTGACCTCAAATTTTACGCGTCAAAAATTAGTCAATTCAATCATTCATTTATCATTCATTCATTTATCATTCATTCATTTATCATTCATTCATTTATCATTCATTCATTTATCATTCATTCATTTATCATTCATTCATTTATTTATTTATTCAAATTTGACCTAGCGCTACAAGATAAAAATCTTATTAGAACAGCACTAGCAACATCGTAAATGGAACATATTGAAAACATAATTCTTAAACTAAAAAACTAAAATATAATCACATAAGACAATTAAATTTATATAAATAACTTATTAATAATATTGCACATACAGATGCCATACGTCTTAGATAGTCACCAACAACGTATGTGCAACACTATCTTACATTAATTAACATAACATAATAACAAACATAAAACTTACTACAAATTTCTTAAATGAGTCATAAACTTATTTTTAAATTGCGTTGCATTGCTAATTGCCTGTAAGTCAAAAGGAAGCAAATTCCAAAGACGTAGACTGTTAACGAAAAATTGACGATCAGACATTAGACATGATTGTTTTAGTTGTATCAAATTATTATTGCGAGTGGAGCGTGAAAGCCTCAGACTTTCATATAAATAATACGGTTCTTTCGAGCAAATCATTTTGTGTAATAATACAGGCGACCTATAATTTAAAAGCTGTTCAAAAGTAAAGCCAAAAACCGTCTTTGCGTATTGTGAAATATGGTATCTTCTCTTCAAACCATAAATTTATCTTGATATATTGTTGTATAAAATGTTCAGTTACAAATGTTCGCTTACAAACATGACCACAGTTAACAAAGAGCTCACAACCATACAATAATGTGGGAACAAGATAAATTTTGGCTAATAACATTCGAATCTTTTGTGGTGTGAAGAATTGAGAGTACGAAGCATCCCATAAACTTTGCCAATCTTATTTATATCTAGCATTTCCCCGTGGAGTTGCCCACGTAAAAAATACAGACATTCACAGCAGAGAAGCGAAATGGAAAATTTCCCCTCCTGCACACAGAGATCGAAATTCCCCGCATTATGGTTAATTCCCCACAATCTAACATCCCTGATCATGGTGAATAAAAGGGGAGAGAGAGAGAGAATAAAAACTCCATATAAAAAAAATAACTCTCCATTTTCAGCGATCTATATGCAGAAGAGAGTGGAAAGCAACATACAATAATATTCTGCAAGCACAGACTATGTCAATGAAATCGAACGAAATCTGTAAGCATAGGACAAAGTTTTGAAACAGAACTTAATACCGAAAATTAAGATATTTACCTTTCGAAAATCAAAAAAAAAAAGTATCACATTCTCTTCCTTGGCACAAATAGGATGTTTTAAAAAAAATTATGAAAATCGGTTAGCTAGTTTTTGCTCTTACCCGTTACAACCAAATTGACGTTTTCAATTTTATAAATAGTAAAGATGTCTATCCCAGGAGAGAGTCTCATTTAATGCCAAGATTTTTCGCAGTTTTCACCAATTTTATTTCGGAGGTTTTCAACAAGACATTCGGTACATTTAAAACACCAATTGGTCGTTTATAAATAAGAATACACATAGATTTCGAAGGGTTGGTACACAAATCATTACACACTTCCTGCGACCTACCAGAAAGGTAATATGACATCAACTTAGTAGCGCTTGACGGTTAATTTGAAATTCTTTTGAAAAAAATGGTTAATGCCTAAAGTTGTATTGTTTGCTAATTTAGAACGATTCTTTTGTTGAAATAAAGTAATAAATATTACATTTAAGAGCTTAGCGTCCCATATTTTTATGAATATAGCACAATTAAAGATTTGACGTCAACAAAAAAAATTTAAACGTAAATTTTACGTGTTGACGTCAAAATATTTTACGCGGCCATTACTGATTATAACGACCGAAATCGCTTTTTTAAATTTCGGCCGAAACCAAAATTTTTCTTCTTTATTTTTCGGCCGAAACCGAAATTATTATTTTTAAATTTCGGACGAAACCGAAATTAAGCCGAAATCGAAAAAAACTAAATATTATAATCTTAATATATAAAAACGTTGGTGCGTATGTATGAGTAAACATCACGGCTAAGCCACTGAACGTATCCAAACCATACAAATACCATACGTTTCTTTGTGAGCTCCGGAAGGTTTATGTACTACTTTGAACTTGATAGGTCAAAGAAGCGTGGTACAACTCATACAATTTAAGTATTACTTTAAAATACATCTGGGATACTTTCCAGGACACATAGTATTATGCTTCTTATTCCAAAGGTGCAATTCAATCAATAAAATTGGACAATAGTCAAGCACTAGCCAACAAAAAAACGAACCAAACAAATTTTGATTAAACTAGAGAGTGGACTATCTTCGGCTATACCGAAGCTGAAATACCCCCACACAGTAGGAAGAAGTCCCTCGAACATAAAATTATGTGGTCTCAAGACGCCATTTTGAGCCACCTATAAATAGTTTTGGAGCCCGGACCATGTCCAAAATCCGTTTCTAAAAATTTCCAATCATATCGAACATAAAAAAATGTGGTCTCAAGACCAAATTTAGACCCCTATATATATGTGGCTTCGGAACCTCGGACCATGTCAAAAATACGTTTCTAAACATTTCCAATCGAATACAACCATAAAAAAGACTTGAAAAATGTTTAAATTTTTTTTGGGTGTATGGGAGCCACACCCAGTTTTTATCCGATTTGGCTGATTCTCGAACTTGATCTCAGTATTCACGAGAAAAACATGTACCCAAAGTTTCAAGTCGATATCTTCAAAACTGCGACCGCTATCGTGCGGACGGACAGACGTACAGACGTCGCTAAATTGACTCCGGCGGCGATGCTGAACGCCCCCTTATGGGCGTTACAAACGTTGTGTCAAAGTTAGTATACCCTGCCACAGTGAGTGTGGGGGTATAAAAAATAATTTGTACAAATGAAAGTGTTTGTCCCGATTGATTGAATGACTGGTGATAGACTGACTCATCACCGCCCAGCCCAAACCACTGAACCTAGAGTTCTGCAATTTTTTATGTTATGCTCTGGTGTTCTGGGGGTTCACGGAAAGGTTTACGGGAGGGTACTTTCACTACTTTAAGTATAAGTCCGAGCAACGCCGGGGCATTCAACTAGTATTACATATATTTTTTTATTTCAGTGTTTATAATTAACCGTTTCAGTAGGCTGAAATCGTTCATTTTAAGTTCAGATCATGAATTGGATGAATTTAGAAGCAAACTACATGAAATTAAACATTTAACATTAGAAACTATCAATACATATATATGGGAGGGAATATCGGAAGCGTTTCAAGCCACTTCACTTTTGCCAAAAAATTCACTTTGAAATTTTTGTTACATATCGCTATATTGACTCAGTAGTAGGGCTCTTGAAATTATTCGAATAATAAAAAAACCGGTTATCCGAACGTCCGATTAGTAACCCTTTGTACGAATACTATTCGGTTAATGATATTCGATTAGTCTCTCAGCTTCGACTATTCAATTAACCGTCCACTGTCGACTAGTCGGTTAACCGTTCATATTCGGTTAACCAATAAGAGTTCAAATAGTCGAATGCGATCGACTAGTCGAATACTTCTAATCGAATAGTTAGGTTTCCGGTTTATTCGGGTAATCGATTATTCGAATAACAAGAGCCCTCAGTAGGATGCTGATAAAGAATAAATATACTTTTACATACCGATATGTACAATTACGCCGATATGTTGCATTTAGCTTAGAGATGAAACCATGAAACCATTGGCAAATTTTGTTGGAAAACATTACATGAGAGCCCAGTTAGAGCAATTTGAAATATTGGTTTGTATGGGCGGTACCGCGCCCTTTTGTCCAATTACGCCGATATGTTGCATTTAGCTTAGAGTTGAAACCATGAAACCATTTGCCAAATTTTGTTGGAAAACATTAAATGAGAGGCCAGTTGCAGCAATTTGAAATATTGGTTTGTATGGGCGGTGCCACGCCCCTTTGTCCAATTACGCCGATGTGTTGAATTTAGCTTAGAGTTGAAACCATGAAGCCATTTGCCAAATTTCGTTGGAAAACATTGTGTGGGACCGCTATTACAGCATTTTCAAATATTGACTTGAATGGGCGGTGCCACGCCCCATTGTCTATTCCCGGCCATTTGCAGCCCAGATTATGGCTGGGATATTATAGTATGTTCATAGCAGTTTTTACTAACTTGTGGGCGGTAAAAGTGTGCGCGTCAAAACCTATCCCATGTCACGACTCACGACCCCTAGAACACATATATAAATTATGATGAGAATCGGTGCTGTAGCTTTCGCGTCTACTGGTGACAAACATACACGTCTCTTTTATATATATAGATATATATATAGTCAAGCCAATGCAAGTTATTATAAGGGTTATTTATTTATTTATTTATTTACAATATTTTATAAATTAATTTACAAAATATTTCTGAGAGGCGCTGGGCAGCTTGGCCATTTTGCACCCCAATGACTAGTATACAAGTTTTTATTTTTAAATTATTTTTTATACTTCATATGTTAAACTGTGTTTTTCTAATCGTTCATCTATCATCTTAATTGTATCTGGATTACTGCAGTCAAGAGCTACTTCCAGTGGAATATGAGTCCTTGACCTAGGGCAGACAAGTAGCATATGTTGAATAGATAGAATTGTTGAACAATAACTGCACTCCCTTGGGGAAGATCTGTTGTAGTAATGACTTGAGGTGAACTTCGTCGTGCCAACTCTAAAGCGAGCAATTTTTATACAATCATCACGCGTGAAATAGGTGTTGTATGTTGGCCTTATAATGGATGGATTGTGAGTTTGAAGAAACGTACCAGAGTTACGCCAACACTCCTTTTCAGCATCCTGTTGGACCATTTTATTAAAGTTAATTAAAATTGATTCCAAACAAGGAACCGATGAAATTAGTGGTAAAGAATGTGCATTTTTAGCTGCGATATCTGCCATTTCGTTTCCAGTTATTCCGATATGGCCTGGAACCCATACAATTTTGGTGTCACAATTTAGTTGAATGCCTTCAAGAGCGTATAAGTACGATTGATTATTTTTATTTAGTAGCGATGTAATTGCACTGAGACTATCCGAGCATATTAAAGTATTCTGATGTCTAATAGATGCATGTTGAATTGCATATTTTATGGCAGTTAACTCTGCGTTGAATATACCAGCGTTCAAAGGTAGAAGTCCTTGACATATTGTACTGTATATGTTGTTTGGGCGTTCTTCAACAACTGCGTAAGTTGACACCCCATTAAGAAAAGATCCATCGGTAAATAAAGTTAAATCGGGGGAAAATTTGCTTTTAATTAGTAAGAAGTTTTGTTTGAAGATTTCAGAATTTGTAGTGTTTTTGTTGTATTTTTTGAGCGATGTATCAGTCAGCAGATTTAAATTTTCTGATGAAATTGCTAATGGTGGTTTTACTGGTAAAGGCATGTTGATACTATTTACGTAATTTAAGATGCGCTGAATGCCGCAAGAATTTCGATAATTTTTAGGTTCTACTCTAGATGCGTCAAGGAAATTCCAAAAAATTTCATGTAGAGCATGTACTCTACAAGTTATGGCTTTTGCAGTTAGTTTCGCAGATCTGTTCTGTAATAACCAATCGAAGTCGTGACAACGAGCTTCTACTCGAAAAGCATTTAAAGGTGTTGCTACTAGAATGCCGGTTGCTGTTCTGAAGCATCTATTAATTGCGGAATTAATTTTCCTCTTGTTAGATTCAGATGTCCATCCGTACAAGGTGATACCATGTTGTACAATTCCATCAGTTAGAGCGCGGCATAGAGAAATAGCCGTTTCGATGTGGGGTCCTTTTTTCCGTGTGCAAATGACTTTAAGCAAATTGTTAACTTTTTTCAGTTTTTCAACCACGTTTTTAATATGGGTGTTCCATAGTGCATTTTTCGAGAAGGTTATTCCGAGTATTCTGATGTTTGATTTTATATTTATATTCACATTTCTCAATCTTATATTTGTGACCCCGCACTTGTACTTTCTACATATATGCAGCGCCTCTGCTTTATTAGCTGGGATTACTGCGCCTGTCAGCGTGGCCCAACTGTGAATTTGGGTATCAAAGTTATGGAGGTTTGTACTGATCTGTTCAGGAGTTCCCGAGGAAACAGCAAATATGTTGTCGGCATATATACCTATGTAATCTATACCATCGATATTTTTCAACATTCTAGCTAGTGAATTAGCATAAGCAGTGTACAGAACAACCGAAATTGGAGAGCCTTGCGGTATTCCGTTATCGAGGTTGAGTGTGCCGGAAACAAAACCTTCCACTCTAACTGATATTCTCCTATGATTCAGGAATGAAAAAAATAATGTCAGCATGATTTTTGGAATACCCCAATCACGAAGCTCTGTGATGACGTGCGTCGCAATAACTCTATCGTAAGCTTTTTCGAGATCTTCAGAAAGTATTAC